>WEIT01004587.1:138023-151624 GCA_013389985.1 Dryoscopus gambensis | reverse complement strand
GGGGTCGCGTGCCATTGCTGTGGCTTCCTCGGGTGCCGCCCTCCCCGACTCACGGAATGCCGGAATCGCTGAGGGTGAAAGCGCGTCCGGGATCATCGGCTCCTACCTGTGCCCGATCGCGGGCTGGACCAGCCCAGAGCACTGAGTACCACGTCCAGTCGTTCCTTGGGCACCTTCAGGGATGCAGACTCCACCACTTCCCTGGCCAGCCTCTTCCAATGCCTGACCGCCCTTTCCGGGAAGAAATTCTAATATCCAACCGAAACTTTTCCCTGGCACAGCTGGGCTTGAAGCCGTTTCCTCTTGTCCTGTTCCTTGTTTCCTGGGAACAGAGCCCGACTCCCCCGGCTGCCCCCCGGCTGCCCCCTCCTGTCAGGGAGTTGTGCAGAGCCAGAGGGGCCCCCCTGAGCCTCCTTTGCTCCAGGCTGAGCCCCTTTCCCAGCTCCCTCAGCCGCTCCTGGGGCTCCAGACCCTTCCCCAGCTCCGTTCCCCTGCCCTGGAGACTCGGGACAGACAGACGGGTGCGGAGCTCCCAGAGCGGCTCGGTCCGGCAGCTGCCATTCAGACAGTGGCTGATTTAATGAGGAGTTGCCAGAACATATAGATTTGCAAGCAAGAACTAATAATAAAGAAATAATCATCAGTAGGTCTGTGAAAACTCTAACCCTGGCACAAGGAATATTAAAAAAAACCCCAAAAGCGTAGTTCTGAAACCTTCATGAAAACAAATTCCTCCTCCTTGAAAAGCTCAGATGGCAAGGTTTCTCAGAACTTTGGGCAACTCTTCCACCACGCTAATACAGGATTTGTGTAAGTTTATAGACATTAGAGAAGAAATACTACAAGATTTTTTGATTCTTTGATTCACTGGGCATTTAAAGATGTATTTAAAGAATTCCTGGGGAAAATGGCAGGGGACACACATGCTTGATTACATAAATTTAGTACTTCGGTGTCTGGCTTCCCCTGGTTAACCCTGAGCCCGGGCATCCTCCGGGAGGCGAGTGGAGACCTGTGGGGCTCTCTCCGGCACAAAGCCCGGCTGCTCCCTTCCAGCCGGACCTGCTGCAGCGCTGGAGATTTGGCATGGGACGTTTGGGTTGGCTTCGTTCTCCTTCCCCGAGCCCCCTCTCGTGGCTGCGCGTCCGTCCCGTCCCGCCGAGCATCACCGCAGCAGTTCAGTGCTCTCAGTGAAGGGGCTGCCCCTCTCCGCCAGGTTATTCTGCGGTACCCAGCTGCCAGACGGCTACGCTGCTGAATGATCAGTGAGAAATCCCCCAGAGCAGATGGCATTTGCTTGTTAGCCTTAAAACAACTCCAGCAGTTTTCAGCAAAGTTCCAGGGAAACCCCCAGGCACTGTGGAGTCATGATATCCCCAGTGTGCAAAATATCATGACCCACTCTAATGAACAGAGTTAGGAGCCACATTAAGGGCTGTTCAATATTCATAGAAAGGCCAGATCATGGCTGACAGTATAAAATCACAAACCTGGAGTTTGGAATTACTAGAACAGAAATGGTTCAGAGAAGAGCAACGAGGACAAAGGCTTCATGTGACAGAGTTCAGTGTGGAAGTCCTGACAGTGGGCGGTAAGGGCAGTGGCTGTTGAGGTGGGTGTAAAAGCAACAGGAGAAATTAATTACAGTAAATCAATACCAAATCATTCTCCTTGGCTGAAAAAGGCTTTTGGCTGTGGGTTGCTGCAGGCTGGGATCCCTCAGCACACACTCCTGGGGAGCAGGAGATGGGGTGTGGGGTGGGTGGATCATCTCCCCATGCTTCATATCATAGAATCATAGAATGCCAGAAGGGTTTGAGTTGGAAGGAACCTTAAAGCTTACCTCATTCCACCCCATGCCATGGGCAGGGACACCTTCTACTACATCAGGTTGCTCCAAGTCCCATCTAACCTGGCCTTGAACACTTTCACAGATGGGGCAGCCACAGCTTCTCTGGGCAGCCTGTGCCAGGGCCTCCCCACCCTCACAGTGAGGAATTTATTCCCAATACCCAAACTAAATCTCTTCTCTTTCAGTTTAAAACTGTTCCCCCTTGCCCTGTCACTTCAGGACCTTGTAAATAGTCTCTCTTCATCTTCCTTGTCGGCTCTGTTCAGGTACTGGAAGGTTGCAATTAGGTCACCACAAGGCCATTGCTGTTCCAGTCTGAACAATACCAATTCTCGCAGCCTTTCCTTAACCCTCTAAATCATCTCCGTGGCCTCCTCTGGACTTGCTGCAACAGCTCCTTGTCCTTCCTGTGCTGGGTCCCAGGGTGGGAAGCAACTCTGCAGGTGGGGTCTCACCTGAGTGGGGCAGAGGGACAGAATTCTCCCCTCCCCTGCTGTGCATGCAGGGGGATCAGCCCAACAAACAGGGGCGTTCCTGGGTGCCAGCACACATGTGGATGGGCCATGTCCACATCTTACCCACCAGCACCCACAAGTCCTTCCCCTCAGGACTGCTCTTGATGCCTTCATCCCCCAGCCTGTCTCTTCCCAGCAGGATCGGTTCTTCCTGAGGATCGGCATGTTGGCTCCATGCTGGAGCAGGCCTGCAGCTTCTGAGCTTTTCCCCTCTTGGTTCCAGAGTGGAATTCCTTGGGGCTGGAAGCCAGGCTGGCGTGAGCCATAGCCGTGGCCCAGAGCTGTGGGCACGGCCACGTTGGCGGTTTAGCTTTGGGCTCTAGGAACTCCTTCCCTGCCTGAGCCGTAGGAACGGGAGAGAGCCCATGCTGTTTGCCCCACAGCTGACAAGAGCAGGCCCTGCTCCTGTGAAAACTGCCTGGCTGAGCCTATCAGCCGTTTGAAACCAGGCCTTTTTTTGTCCTGACAAGAACTTGACCCTGGCATATTTGGAGAGATTTCTGCCTCTGCCCAGGACTCCTGGACATCAGACTGAGCTACTGGATGCCAAGCAGTCCTGCACAGCCACATCTCTGTACAACTGGCTGTGACCTACACCAGCAGCCATCCTGAAAACCCTGTAATCTGTGCCATTGTTTCCATTTTTTGTGAAAGATACAGCACATTGGAGTCAAGCTGTCATGTCCATATGAAGACCAGATAATATCATTTGACAGATATTTGGGGCAGTTTCCCAGCCTGCAGGTCCAAGTTTCCTATAATCACAACTTGAAGCAAAAGGAATTGCCTTAGATGCCAAGCTGGGGCTGTGCCCAGCAATTCACATGCAGATTCATAGAAATCTTTTGGAATCCTCTCCTGGTTTGGCTTGGGGAGACTGGAAATGAGACCAGGAGAGGTCCCCCTTTGCCCATGGCATTCCATGGCTGACTGCCCTGGCCAGGAACTCCCAGGAAAAGAGGCAAACACACCCACTGCAGTTTCATAGAACATTTTTTCCCAGTAACATTTATCAGTAATACATCTTCTACAATTACAGAGTCCAATGTCAATTTCTGAATGTTACAGCTCAGCCTTAATCTATTAATCTTAACACCTATATTCAAACAAGATCAAACAATTTTATTGGGAACTTGAACAGAAAGCAAACTTCTTCTTGAACTAACTTAACCAACTTGTCCATCTACAGAAAAGAGCAAATAACTTAACAAGAAGACCTAAACCTAATACAAGCTACAACTACTTAACATTCTACTGTTCCTATTCCTTAGGCCAGATGCACTCTTTTCCTTGGGATTATCGCCTCCTCTTGATCACCGGCAGACTCCGCTGGCTGATGTCTCTGCCAAATAGAAAAAGGAGAAAAGGAAATTCTCACCTTGAAAGAATACTCAGAAAGGTGCAATTTTTGTACACCCAAATGCCATCTCCTCTGTCCATGCCCCAGCAAGAGCAGGCAGTGGGCAGGGCAAGATCCAAGGAGCGGCCCCAGTCGAGGGATGCAGAAGAAGCGAGAGCAGACTGTGCCCCCAGGTCAGCAGCAGACTCCAGGGCCAGCCCATCCTTTCCTGAGGCTTCCCCCCTAGCAGTCAGGGTGTCACTGGGCAGGGCTTGGGTGAATGGAGGCCTAACTAAGCCCCCCTGCAAGCCCCCAGGCCGTTGCTGCCTGTGCCGCGTTGCCCTGGGCCAGGCCTGGCGCAGCGGCTCCACTGGCCCTGGCCAGGGCAGCAGCTCGGCCCCGTTCTCCCACCCTGGGGGCTGTCAGCAGCAGGCGCGGGGTGGCCTTCTTCGGAGAGGAGCCCTCGGAGCTCATTGGCGCTGAGCTGCCCTCCTTGGTCTGCCCCCATGTTCAGCTGGCCTTCCTGGCCTGCGGCTTCTGCACCTCGGCCTGAGAGGGGATTGCACCCTGCAGAGAGACAGGACAAGTGGCCCCGGCTTCGCTGCTGCTCGTGACTCAGCCGGGATCGGCAATGGCTCGCAGAGCTTTGGAGGGAGCGTGGCCCATTTGGGAAGGGGCCCAAGCTCCATGGGCACTTGTGCCCTCCTTGTAAGACTCAGGAGCCCCCAGCTGAGGCCCAGGCAGGCTGAATACTCCCTGGCAGGGACAGAGCAAGATTCTGCTCTGGGGAAGCTCAGGGCTTTTTGAGAGGGGCAAGGAATGCCCTGAGCACAAGCAGCTCAACTCCAGGGGGCCGCAAGGAAAGGCAGAGGGGGCTTTCCTCTCATCCTGCAAGGTTTCCTCCAGAAGGAAAGCCAAGGCCAGTGCCAGCCTCCTGCTCCTGCTGCCCTCTGGCAAAGAGAAAATCAAGGAGCAGCCCTGCCCTAGGGCAGTCCCTGGCAGGGTCCCAGCACAGAGACCGGGGCCTACCTGTGCACACTCTGCTTTTGTCGGTGCTTGTCTCTCTCATATTTCCTTTTCAGTCCCTGGAATGTCTGCAAGTAGGTGATGGATTCCGGTGCAGGATAGAAGTGCTTGATGATATAGGCAACCAGGGACTTACAATCTTCCTGCAAAAGGAGGAACAAAACACACTCTCAGTCTCCAGTGGTCACAGGCCAAAGTTCAGAAAGCTTCCAAGGAATGGATTCCTTGGCCAGAGACAAAGCACTTTTGTCCAGAGCAATTGTGAAGCAATTGAGATTGATCCAGAAGCCAAGAGCTGGAGTCTGGAAAGAATAATACATCTTTCCATGGCACAGGGCACCAGAGTCAGCAGTGTCCCGAGGCTGCTGGTGGCACTTGCATTGGGGCGGGAGGCTGCACTGGGCCTGTTGAGCTGAGAGGCCACAGCTGGGTCTGAGCTGAAGCTGCTGCTGAACTCATCAGTCGGAGGAAGTCAAACAGCTCCAGCACATCCCAGTGGAGCGGGTTGGACATAACTCCATTCTCCAGCAAAGCCTGCACAAGAGGTGCCAAGAGGTTTCCTTGGATGATCTAATTGGTGTAAAGCTCATCCTTCAGGCCAATGATCTTCCTCAGGAAGTGCAGAGCCCCTTGTGAAGAGAGAAATGCAAGGACTTCAGAGCCACAGGCCAGGGCTGCAGTGCAGCAACTCATTCCCATTCCTTTCCACGAATCGTGAGTTCAAGTGTCCCCTGGAACAACTTCCACCCAGGACAGAGCTTGGAAGAAGGAAGAAGGAAATGCTGAAGGCTACTCACCCAAGGCCAGAAAGGTGTGTTGGTAATTGATCAAGAGGAGGACACGTCTTAGCAAATCCCAGTGGAGGATGTAACTCCTCATGGGCACTTCGTGCCATGTCACACAAAGTGTCAGCAGCTCCAAAACTAAGGCCAGGAGTTGTGCTGTTTGATAATCATCTACAAGAAAAAGTAATGCCTTCAATGAGCAAAAAAGAAAAGGAAGAAATGTCGTGTGCCGCCCACCCAGCTCAGGTGCTAGTGCAGTTCCTGACATGGTTTTAGTGGGCTTTGGCTTTCCTGGGTTGCTTTAGGAGGTGGAACTTTGGGGGAGAACAAAACAACCAACACAACGGTGACTCTTTTGGCCATTGCAGCAAATCTTCTTCGAGGAGCCCGACTCCTCCAGGATGAACAACCCCCCTCCAGGAGCTCCATCTGCTACAAAGCACAGCCTGAAGCCATGTCAGCACTCAGAGGGGCAAGAAGGGGCTGAAAATTGCTGCCTGCAGCACCCCTGTTCCTGGGGAGCAGCAGTTCCCAGCTGGCCTGACAGGCTGATCTCTGGGAGGACGCCTGTCAGTCCCTACCAGACACTACAGGCCTCCAAGGGAGGGAAACAAGGAAAAATCCTCATTCCAAATTTCCCAGGTGCCTTTTGCTGCATTGGCCAGAAGTGGCACACTCAGAACAGGAAGGCAGCGGGTGTAGATGGAATTGTAAAATGCAACTATTTTGGATACCTAAGGCAGAAAATGGCTTCGTTAAATCCTGGCCTTGGCAGAGACCTTCCCAATCAGAAAGCACAGTAGCAGCAGAAAGAGCCTGCAAAGAATTCCCGTGGCTCCGACAGCTCTGCCTCTCTCTGGTGGGGCCTGAAGCATTCAGGTGTTCCCTGCACAAAGAGCCGTTTCTTTCTTTGGGGGGAAATGGGAGAGACCTCCAGCCCACCTTGCTATCCCCAAGAGAATCCCCACCGTGGATGCCAATCTATCCTGGCAATCCATCCATGACTCGCAAGGCTTGACAAAGTGTCCTTCAAGTCCTCTCCAATGCAGCCATTGCATCACAACAAGCTGCCAACCTTTTCCCAGGTGTTCGTGTCCATTCCAGGCTATGAAGCTGGGGACTGGGGGTGCCAGGGCCTCTCCTGGACCCTGCTGCTGCTGGATGTCTCCCCCAGGCACCAGGAGCTCTGGCCAGACAGTGCTGTGCCCCTGAAGCTCTGCTTGGGGCGACGAGTGTGGGCACAGTGGCCCAGACACAGCCCCAGCCTCAGCCGAAGGCTCTGGAAACTTCAGCTGCTTTGGAGCTTCTTGCCATACAGGCTCAGAGCACACACCACAGCCAAGCAATAAGCCCAAGCCCAAGCTGTTTGGATGCTGTGCCCACAAGAAGAGCACTCGAGAAGATCGGGTTTTCCCTTGGCTGAGACAGTCCTGTGTCTTCAGCCCTTTGCATTCCCTTACATCAGCTATGGCCAGCAGAATCCCAGGATCCAGCAGTCTGCAACAGCTCCATGGTTTCTATCAGTTTGGTTTGTTTCTTCAAATAAAATGAAAATGAACTAGAAACACGGAGATTGTATTGGGCTGGTTTGTTTCCGATCTGCCCCGAGACTGCTCTATCCAAGCACCCGCAAATCACTTTTACTTACATAGTCCCTCTGCTGGGCCTCTTGCACGACAAATTCTTGGGCCAGGAATGGATAAAAGTCAACAAGATAAGACAAGATCTGTGTGGCAGCAAATGCCACTTGAAAAAACAAGACTGATTTGGTACGGTAAATCAAGTTTGCTGTTTCTTATCAGGTAAAGCTGCAAAAAAAAGGGAGGGAAAGGTTTTGGGACGGTTTCATTCCCAAGTTTCTCTGAGAAACACACTACTATGGTTCCAGAGAAACAGTGCTAAACCAGCAACCTCTTTTGCCCACTCTTTGCCTCCTTTAGAAGGGGCACAAGGGTTTCTGTGAATCTGTGACTCCTCATCTAGGCAGGAACTGTTCCCATTGTGCCACTTCCTGGCTAGAATAGTTGAGACACTGACCTTCTGTACCTCTTACCCACAACTGACTTGTTTTGTACCAAAGGACCAATTGTACAAATCAATCTCTGACTCTTTCTTCTGCTCACTTCTTCTTCTCATTGCTATCGATTGTAAGGCAGACAAAACAACGCCAGTCCCTGCCTTGTTGTGTGGGTAAGTTAAAGGTGGCTAAGCCGAAGTTTGCCAAGGTCAGGTTCATGAAGGGCCTTCTTTGGCCTGGATGTTGTTTCAAAACTTGGCAAGAGCCTCATTCTGCCTTCATGTTCTCAGTTTGCAAGTCAATGGCTGATCTTGAACTTCCTGGGAATGGTGGTGTTTGTCCCACATGGGGCCGCAAGCAACTCAACCAAGCTTACCCTGAAGGTGCCGGGCTGAGCGGGGCAGAACAAATGTTTTGCTGGCACTGCTGTGCCTTGCTCAGTTCCCAGGCTGTTCCTGCTGCAGAGAAACCCCCTGGAATTTGGTGAGGAACAGCAGCACTGACCCCTGGATTGCAATGGTCAGGCGGCAACAGCTGCCCCAGCCAAAGGAGGGACAAAATTCTGGTTTCCCACTGCTGCTCAGGACAGAGGAATCTGCTGCCATCAGGAAGACAAGATCTTTTGGGGAGGAAGCGGCCAACAGCTCCAGAGGAGCAAAAAAGACTTCTCTGGCCCCAGCACAAGCACAAGCACAACAACCCCAGGAAAACAACAGCAATGCAGCTGCCCCGTGGCAGTGAGTCTCTTTCCATCTTGACCCTGCCTTGTCCCAAGGACTGCCCTGAGCACAGACCTGTCCCTGGTGCAGAGTCACAAGAAGCAGGACAACCCAGGCAGGTGCTTCCCAGAGCTGGGGGAGCTTTGGGATTGTGGCTGGTCCAATCCACTTCCACTCTCAGCAGAGGCAAGGTGTGCGAGCCAAGGGACACACAAGTGCTCGGCATGTCCAGCAAGGGCTCCAGTGGCTCTGGCCTTTCCTGCTTTGAGGAAAAGCAGGGGGAAATTTTCACTTACCAGTAGAATTTCAAAAGTGGGAAGAATTCCCAGCTTGGCCAAGCTTTGTAAAAATGCCTCTCTGTTCTGGTGCAACATGAGGGAAAAGGCACAGAAGTCCTTCACGAAGTTCACCTGTTACATAGGAAAAAGAATTTCAGGTGTCTTGGAGTCAGACCACTCTCTGAAAGGAGGCAAGGGTTCCAATTTGTAGCAGAGTTGGAGTCCTGGTTGGTGTGGACCTTCCTAGAGAATGGTCGTCTTCTCAAGGTGTCTCCTCCAAGCTTTGCCAACATCAACAAAACAAAGCCACAGAAAGGAAACACACAGAGCAAGAAGAATTCTATCACTTGGCCTTGACCTCAGAAAGAAAGACGGTGATACAGAAATAAAGTTCTGCTGGTGCTGGGAGCCACGGCACTGTCCGGCCGGGCCTCAGGGAATCACGGAATCACAGAGCCCTTGAGGCTGGAAAAGCTCTCTGAGAGTGTCGAGTCCAACCATTCCTCCAGCGCAGCTCCGCTCAGCACTAACCCATGTCCCTGAGTGCCACATCCACATCTGCCACGCGGAAAGGCATTTTCTTTACTGTTAGTGTGGAGAGATTTATTTGACCCTCAGTGTTTAATTTGTCTCTCAGTGCTCCAGGAAAGCCTGGACCCTTCTTCCCGAGCAGTCTGTCAGCTCCCGTTAGGGGGAGCCTTCCCCGAGCCATCCTGCTGGGTCGGAGGCTGGTTCCACTGATTTACTCCAGCATAAGGGAGAGCCCTCAGCAGCTCTTCCCACTTTTTGACTTCTCAGGGGCTTCTGCTCTTCTTCCGAGTATGTTCCCTGCTGCTGGCGACTCCAGGGAAGGACTCACCCTTAGGATTTACAGAATAACTCTCTTTATTGATCTAAAACTGTGACAGGTTACAGTTTGAGGATTGTCTATGATAGCATCTGTCAGTGATAGGATCTGACTGCATAAACGTGTTCAAAGCAATCCCCAGACGAGCTCTAATCCCCAGTTAAAGCATTCAGTGTGTACAGAGCACAGTTCTCATCCGATAGGTCCTGACAGGGAAGAAGGCAGGTTCAGCCCATTGACTGAGTCCTGCAGTTACCATGGAGTCTTCCCTCACTTTCCCCCCATTCTCAACTTACTTTTAAAATGGTTTCTTTCTGTTTAAGTGGAACTTGAGTGACTTGAGTCATGCAGACCTTTATGTAAAAGGTGTAAAATTCTTTTGCTTTGCTTTGCTTTGCTTTTAAAGGTAAAGTCACAAAGACCACCCCAGTGAAGGGTGGTCGTACCTTGGGGAGGGGGTACCTTTGGGATGGAGGGGTGTGTTAACAATACAGTTAGGCTTTAATGAACCACGTTTATCAGAGGAGAGCATTTTCACCCCAGTTGTTGGCTTGGCAGCAGGACATCTCCTTCTCCCTCTCCTGGCTGGCAGGTGCTGAGCAGTTTCTCAGATGGAAGGCACCATCAAGTTTTCTCTAATATCCAACCTGAACCTCCCCTGGGGCAACTTGAGGTTTCTTCCTCTTGTCCTGTCCCTTGTTCCCTGGGAGAAGAGACTGACTGTCCCCTGGCTAGAAGTCCTCAAACAGAAAACTCCTGCTCTCCTGCATCCCTGGGCTCTGCTGCATGCTGGTGGGGAGATGGGAAGGCTGCAGCAGGTGAGAGGCAGAGGGACAGCCCCAGGCAGCCCTAGGCTACAGAGCCAAGAGATACCACTCTGCTGCTGGGGAGACACTGGAAGGTGAGCTGGGACGGGCTTTGGGCTCTCTGCACTCCCAAAAGGGGCAGAGAGTGTCCCTCTGTCACACAAGGCATCCTGTGCCAGTGCTGGAAGGGGCCAGGCCTGGGCCCCGCTCCCTCTGCAATGGGGTCCTTCACAAGCCTGGTCCCTTCAGCCCCCTTCAGAGCAAAGACCAGAGATGGAGTTTGCAGCAGTAGAATTGGGGGATACAGGGATCCTTTCTGGAGCTGACAGGCAGCTTTTAATCCACATGCTCTGCCTCCTCTGGAGAAAAGAAACAGGAGTAGGAGAGCCTTTGAAACCTGGCAGCCCCTGCCTTGCTCCTGTGGGACGGAGGCTGGAGGGGGCAGGTCTGCCCAAGGCTTCTGCACATTGGCATCTGCAGCACCATCTCCTGCACCCTGTGTTACACACAGCCTCTGAGCCGTCCGGCAGAGGCTTCCCAGCCCCCAGGGAAAGGATGCTCACCCCCAAATGCTGCAGTGCCATCAACTCTGGGATACGTCTCTAACACTCTACAAGGCCTCAGGGAACCCTGTGGGAGATCCCTGGCCACCAGGAGCAGCAGCAGGGGGTGATGTTTTGGTGGACAGCCACTTAACATGAGTGGCCAGTGTGCCCAAGCAGGCAAGGAGGCCAGTGGTATCCTGGCTTGCACCAGCCATGGTGTGGCCAGCAGGACCAGTGCCCGTCCCTCTGTGCTGGCACTGCTGAGGCACCTCCAGTCCTGGGGGCAGTCTGGGGGCCCTTATGGCACAAGAGACATTGAGGGGCTGGAGCGTGTCCAGGGAAGGGAACGGAGCTGGGGAAGGGGCTGGAGCACCAGGAGCAGCTGAGGGAGCTGGGGGCGCTCAGCCTGGAGCAAAGGAGGCTCAGGGGGGACCTTCTCATTTTCTACAACTCCCTGACAGGAGGCTGGAACCAGGGGGAGGTCTGGCTCTTCTCCCAAGTAGGAGGCAACAGGACAAGAGGAAATGGTCTCAAGTTGTGCCAGGAATTTCTTACCCCAGAGTTCACGGCAAAACTCCTGTGGAATCTGGTGCCAAAGCTTTCCAGGTCCAAAGGAAGCAGCTCCTTGCTGCCCTCCCAGTCCTCCTCCCTTCCTGCCAGTTTCAGCTGCACAATCCCAGCAGCTGCAGCAGCCTGGGCTCCCCAGCTCCTGCCAGCAGAGTGCCTGCTCTGGGTGAGCCACGGTGTCTCAGGAGAGCAGTGGGAGTGGGAAGGCTTCCTGGGCCCCAGAGAGCAGCCATCAGGCTCCTCGTGCCAGCTGCCTGTTCCTCAGTGCCTGCTTCCATTTGTCAAGGAGAAAAAGGCCAGCCCAGGCCAGAGAAATTCAATGGGAGCCTTTGCCAAGGGCACCCTGGCCTCCCTTGACAATCCTGTCCATGGCCACTGCCATCAGGAGCACTGGAGCATCCAGCTTCTCTCCAGCCTCACCTGCTGCAAGGGCTGGCAGATCCTCATGGAGCACAGATGCCCCAGGGGCTCCCAGGGCAGCAGCTCAGAGTGGGAGGCCATTTAGCCATCAGCAAAACTGTTCCATTCTCCTGACTTCCCCTCCAGGAGCCTCCTGTGGAGCTGCTCCTGGAAGTGACAGGCTTTTGCTGGCCTCCAGGTCCAGGGAACAGAACACTGATGAATGGAATCTTCTTGGAGCCCTCCAGGGCACTAAAAATGCCTAAGAAAGGGAAGATCCTTTCTCTGTCTGGTGCCACCTGGTTCCTGTCCCTGTGTAGGGTTTGCTGGGATCTGGGAGGGTGTCCCACTCCCCTCCCTGCCCTCCTCCACAGGCAGAGGGGCAGTGCCAGAGGGGGACAGATCCAGGGCAGTGTTTCCCAAGGGGATGGAGAGCAAGCAGCAAATCAGGCAGGGATGAGCACGTGAGGGGACACCCAAAATCCAGCTGGGATATGGGGTCCTGCCGGGGGTCTGAGCACGTAGCAGCAACCAGGGTCAGACAGACCATTCAGTGTAGGCTCAGGCTGCAGAGCCCACACACAGACCACCCTCGGCCTTCCAGGGCCTCCATCATCCCCTGGAGCCTTGGAATTGTTTGTCACAAGGTTCTGGGCCTTCCTGGGCTCCTGTACTTCCCTGGCATAGAAACACCCAGGAAAAAGGGAAAAGCAGCTTTGCAGCCCGGCACCCACACTTTCTGTAGGCTGCTCTGGGAATGTTTGGGTTCAGAGGGACATGTGTGAGGGTACAGAGGGTCTGTGGGACATCAGGGATGGGCAGCAGTGTCTCTGCTCCTGCAGTACTTTGGTCTCTTCACTTCTCAGAGCTTTCCCTTCACATGGAGCCAGATCCGCCCTGTCCTCCAGCTGTGCTGGGAGTGTTTTCCCAACTCCTCTGTAGCCTTTCCCGTGCAGTTTGGGGCTGTGTAGATTTCTCCCCTCTCCGTCTGCACCCAGAGCAGCATTGTTGGGGTGGGTTCCCATGCGAGCCATTGCCAGTCTCTCCTCACTCCCTTGCTCTGCAATTTGTCATGAGAAAGTCAATCCCAGCCTGGGTTGGGTTGGAAGGGACCTCAAAGCCCATCTTGTCCCACCCCCTGCCATGGGCAGGGCCACCTTCCGCTAGACCAAGCCCTGTCCAACCTGGCCTTGGACACTTCCACGGATCCAGGGGCAGCCACAGCTTCTCTGGGCACCCTGTGCCAGGGCCTCAGCACCCATACTGTACAACAGTTCTTGCTGAAGTTTTAGAAGCTCCTTTTTATCTGTGGCAAAGCTGCAGTAAGGTCTCCCTGGAGCCTCCTTTTCTCCAGGTGAACACCCCCCAGCTCTCCCAGCCTGGCTCCAGAGCAGAGGGGCTCCAGCCCTGGGAGCAGCTCCGTGGCCTCCTCTGGACTTGCTCCAGCAGCTCCACGTCCTTCCCGTGCTGGAACCCCAGGGCTGGGGCAGCTCTGCAGGTGGGGTCTCAGCTGAGCGGGGCACAGGGGCAGAATCCCACGCTGGGGGCTCAGCCCAGCACATGGGGGGTTCTGGGCTGCCAGAGCACGTGGCCAGGGCACGTTGAGCTTCTCATCCACCAGCACCCCCATGTCCTTCTCGCCGGGGCTGCTCTCAGTGTCTTCTCCAATCTTGCAACTCCTCTTTTAATTTAGAGGAAAACGTTCAGCAGAACAAACTACCGATCGAAACATCTGGGAGATGCTCCCGTCGCTTGGGAACCAGCCTGGGGCTTTTAGGGCCCCAGAGGCTCCTTCCCCTGGGGGTGGGAAGGGGGTCCCGGGCGGCGTCAGGAGGTGCCGGGCGCTGTTGGGGCCGGCCCGGCCGTGCCTCCGCCAGCCCCGTGACATCAGTCCCGCCGCCGAGCG
>WEIT01004587.1:68866-137627 GCA_013389985.1 Dryoscopus gambensis | reverse complement strand
AGCGCGGCAGATGCGGGACTGGAGAGGGGCACAGCCCCGCCGTGTGCCCGTGGGGTGGGCACGGGAGCGGTGGGACCCTCTGAGGCTGCTCCCAGTGCCCGAGCACCGCGCACATGGCGGGATGCGGAAGCCAAAGCTCTTGCATCGATTGCACTCAGTAAAGCTCATTTCCAGGGAGCCTGAGGCAGCTCAGCTCTGGGCTCAGGTCACTTTCCAGAGATTTGCACTGCTGTGCACCACGCTGGGCACACGCTTGAGCACAGCTCCAGGTGCTGCTTTGCAACCCTCAGAGCCCCCAGCCCGTGGCAGGGACTTCAGGAGCACTGGGGAAAAGCCCTGGGTGCTGCCAAGTCCCTGTATCAGATCTTCTGTCTCTCTCTTCCTGCGTGAGAAGTGGCCACTGCTAAAATAGTGTGAGGGCTGAGGCTGGCTTAGGGCGCTGTTCCTCCTGGCTCTAAAGCTTGGGGAAGGGTGAGAGGAGAAGCCCTCCAAGGAGCAACTGTGGTCATTTGGTCTGTTCCTGCTGCAGCAGAGGAGCTTGAGGTCAGAGCTCCCCGGGTTCTGCAGCTTCCTCCCAAGGGGCAGCGGAGGGACAGCTCCCATCTCTGCTCTCCGTGAGCAGGGACAGGACCCAGTGGAGGGCTGGAGCTGTGTCAGGGGAGGGTCAGGCTGGAGATCAGGGAAAGGTTCTTTCCCCAGAGGGTGCCGGGCACTGCCCAGGCTCCCCAGGGAATGGGCACGGCCCCGAGGCTGCCAGAGCTCCAGGAGCGTTTGGACACCGCTCCCAGGGATGCCCAGGGTGGGGTTGTTGGGATGTCTGTGCAGGGCCGGGGGCTGGATGTGATCCCTGCGGATCAATTCCAGCTCAGGATGTTCTATTATTCTGCTGGGTGTGAGGCTGGCAAGGTGCAGTGCTGTGGCTGAGCACTGGGCCCTGGGGAGGTTTCAGCCCTTCCCAAGGAACTCAGGGCCGCTGCTGCACACACAGATCAGGGCTGTGCTGCTCCCGTGGATCATGGGCTCTGTGCCAGTGTCTGCTGTGCCCTGGATCAGGGCCTGTCCAGCTGGGATGGCAGTACCTGAGCACTGCCTCAGAGCAGCTGAGCTTGGCTCCTGCTCCTGGGAAGCAGCCCCAAGTGGGCAGGATGCGACCCCCTGGGGCACTTCAGGGCTTTGGGGACGCTCAAGTGAGCTCGGTCAGGTGATGGATCTTGATCCCTGTGGGAGTCAGGAGCTTTTCTAAGCATCCCTGAAACTGCTGCTGTGTTTGCTCTGGATCCAGTTGGGATTTTCATGGAGGACCCTGCTTCCAAGGAGCCTTTGTAAGCCAAGTTTGGGAGCAGTGTGTGCGCAGGCAGAGGCCCATGGCTGTGAGAGTTGTATCTGGCTGGTGGCTCAGCGCCGTGCTGACCTCTCTTAGGCCCCTTCTCTGCACAGTCAACCTGAGGCTGCCTTGGCAGCAGAATCATTTGTGATGGCTGATGGAGTCAAGCATGACTGCTCTTATAGTCATAGCATAGATGAGCCCCATGTGAGCATCACTGTGGAGCTCAGAGCCTCCTGACTTCCTTCCCTCCTATCCCAGCAACGCCCTCAGAGGTGTCTGATATGATCCAGCTGCATCTCCTGGGGCAGTTCTGCTATTCTCCCTGGTAATTCCCAGTGTTTTTCCATGCCTCCGAGCTCACCAGCTTCAGGTCCCCATTCTCTTGCTCGTTAGTTTGACATCACTGGGTCACACATGACCTTCACTTATCCTTGTTTACAGTGTTGGTGGCCCAGAGTCTCCTCATGTCACTGCTTCTCCCAGCTCATGACACAGCAGGGGACAGGGGACAGTTCTAGCTTGCCCCTTGCAGGGCTATTCCCACCTGGGCCCAGGTGATGGGAAAGCTGCTCCGTGACAGTTCCTATTTGCCTGGGGCAGAGTCCCCCATGGGTCCAACTGCAGGTCCTGGTGCTGAACCCTTGGTGCCATTGTCCAGGGGCTTTCCCAGGGGATGTTCCCTGGTGTGTCCCTGGGTGCTGGTTCTTCTCTGCTCTGCCCAAGTCTCATCTGTCTGGGTCCCTCCTGCTTCAAATTTCTGCCAATTTATGGCCATGCCAGCTGCTCTCTAAACTGCAAGGCACTACTCAGACCCCAGGGTTTGGGGCTCCTGCTGTGGCTTCCTCCCCTTTGGCTCTTCCCTTTGCCAGGGCGTGAATTAATTCTGCCTGGACTGCTGTGAACATCCTTAGGAGTGAATTTTGTGCAGCACTGATGGTGCTCTTCTGTCATTCACTTGTTTTAATGCTCTAATTGGGAAAAAAAACCCCCCTTTTTATATGAGCCAGCGTGAGCCTCCTGTTCCTCAGTGATCTCCAAGCACAAAGTGATTGCTCTGCAATTAATTACTGTAGGATTTTGGTAGGGCACAGACATGGGAAGGTTTTCCAGCTATTGCAGAAGGTTGCATGGTTGAGCTGACATGCTGGTGGCTGCAGGGATGTTCCTCAGAGTGTGATGGGGTAGGACCTGCCCTGCCCTGAGTGCTCCCATGGCCATGGAGCTGCATCCACATGGCCACAGGCTCCAGCTCCAGCAGTTCCCACCCAGCTGCTGTCAGGAGGGCAGGGTGGAGGGTGTCAGCTCTGGGGACAGTCACAGGAACACACTGACCTTTCAACCCACTCGAAAAACAGGATGACTGTTTCTGCTTCCTGATGCTGCATCTGCTCACTGCTTCCCCTTACAGCCAGTGATGACATCCCAAAGCACCAGTACATACTGGTTCCATACTGGTTTATGCCTGGTTGTTCAGTGTAGCTTACACTGCCTCCCAGACTGGTGCAACACAGCACCTCAGGTGAGTCTGAGCCCAGATTTCACAGAACCACAGACAGGTTGGGGTTGGAAGGGACCCCAAAGATTACCCAGTGCCACCCCCTGCCACGGGCAGGGGCACCTTCCACTATATCAGGTTGCTCCAAGCCCTATCCAAGGTGGTCTTGTCCAGAGAGCTGGACTGCTGCAACATCAGACTCTGGAATTGGGCTTAATCTCCAGCAAGGGTCAGCCTTGGGTGGTTCTGCACAAGCTTCCTCTGTGTCTGTGCTCCCCACAATGCAGCTGCTGCTAAAGGATGGGATCTTGGTTTTGGGGGCCTCTTCCCTTATCTGTAGTGGATGCTGGAGTGGCTCCAGGGCCAAGCCCTGCTTATCACCGAGGTGGGTGTTTGTAGGGCTCTGGATATGTTTGCTGAGAGTTGTGCTCCATGGACTGTGGAGCTGCAGGGGGAAGGAGAATAATCTTGGTTTTTTTGGCGGCCCTGGGTGTCTCCCTTGCCTGTGCTCAGCGCGGTCATTGGCTGCAGGACTGTCACCTCCTGCTCCTTATTTTGCATGGGGCCCAGAGTGACTGGGAGAAGTGTGACTGCAGTCACCAAGTGTTGCAATTGGGCAAAATATGCAAAGTATTCTGAAAATAATGCTGAAAGGATTGCAAACACTGTGACATATCTTAAAGTGGCCATTCCTTAGGGAACTGGGAGGATGGATCTGTCTGGATGTGAAGACTCTGCTGGTCAGGTCCAGGCACCCAGAGCAGGGTTTTCCTATTCCTTTTTTTGCTGCTGCTGCTGCTGCTTCCAGCCTGTAGCACAAACTGCTTATTGGTCTCTGCGTGGCCTGCTAGGCTCTCAGCGTGTGGGGGGTGTGTTGTGGACTAACAGGGAATTCTCAGCAACTTAAATCTTATCTCAGGCTTTCTCTGTGTCCAGCTGTGAGCCCTCACATGGATCCCCAGGACAAACTAATTTCCATGGTCTCTCCATGGTCTCTCCCCTCAGAAAATCCATCCTGGTGTGTGCCAGGAGGTTTTGCTGGGATGTGGCTTTGCTGGGGCTGTGTTTGTGCTTCATGGTGAGAGTCACCTGCTCAAATCACCTGGCATCATTTAAACTGAGTGGACACACCTGCAGCCTTCCCATGGTGGATTGAGGGAAATCAGCAGCAAAGGGGCTTGGACTCCTCTTGTGGCAAGTGTCAGATGAGCTTCACCCAGAAGCAGTTTTTCTCCTCCTTTGGGCTTCCAGGCAGCTCAGGGGAAAGTGTCCCCATGCTAATGTCTTGGTTTGGGCAGGGGGGCCCTGATGTTCAGGACAAACAAAGCCTCTTCCTTTGCTGCTGCTGCCGAGGGGAACCAAATGTGCTGTGGAGGCAAAGGGGAGCAGCTGGTCCCAAACCATGGGGGGCACTTGCGGCTGGGCTGGCAAGAGGCTGCCCCCAAAACCAGGGCAGGGGAATACCAGAGATGGGGTCTGCCAGCTGTGGTGGTTGGAAAGGGCTGGGGGACCCAGAAAAATTGTAGCTGGTGATGTGTCATTCCTGAGGTGGGATCTGACACAGGGGCTGAAGGGGCTGGTGGGCTCCCACGCCATGCAGGGCTCAGGGGCTGGCGGGGGGTGCTTCTGGATGTTTCTGCCCTGGAAGGAAACTCCTGAACCAGGTCAAGCCCTCCTCCTGATCGAGGAGAAAAAAACAGGCTCTGGAGAGAAACAGCCTGTGTCCTTTTAAGGCAATCCAAAGGCTGGGACTGGAAGAACCAGGCTGGGAGGGATTTGGCACAGTGGGAAGCCCAGCCTGCCGGGCCTTTGGAAAAGAGACTTCCCAGCTGCTGTGATCACACCGCAAACATGGCTCCTGGGAGCCAGCACAGCCTCTCCAGCCCCTCCTCCCGGGACCCTCCACTTCTCTGTCTGTCTGTCCTGCACTGAGACCCTCTTGGCATCTGGGAGCCGTGGCTGGGATAAAGTGGGGTCAGCACCACTTCTCTGACCCCTGTCCTGACCCCTGCCCTGGTAACCAGGCTGGGATTGGTTTCCCTTTTCCTGACAAAATCCTCTCACACAGGGAAGATCTTGACTTCCCCATGCCCTGGAAGGTGCAGGGATCTTGCTGTGCCTGTGAGCCCTTCATGCTCCCCATCTCTGTTTGATGTTTGTACAACCTCCAGTCCTGCTGGGTTTAGCACCCAGCTCCCCAGCTGGGAGAGCCACTGGGATTGCAGGCCCAGGGATGGGGCTTCAGCTGCCCAAGGTGACCCAGGGGCTTGGATCTGCTGCAGAGGGGGCTCCAAGGCTCCCAGTGTGCCCTGGCAGACCCTTCCTCATCTCCACACAGCTGAGCTGAGGGACGTGAGATCCTACACACGTGGTGGGCTGGCAAATCTTGTACTCTGAAAATGGGGTTTGGTTTTGGGGACCTGGTCCTGCTGCTTTAGCTGTTCAGGGGTCAGGAACACGTGGTAACTTCTGCTGGCTGTCCCCAGGTGGGAGCAGGATTTGGAATTACCGAGGTTTTGATGGAAGGAGGCCCCTGGAGACCTCTTGAGCTGAAGCTTGTGCCTATTGACGTTTCTTGTATCACTGGGCCCCTCCAAAAGGTGTTTTATTGTCTCTGTAGCAACCCCAGGTTGCTGTTCCTCCTTAGCTTCCTCTTGGCCACACTCAACCAGCCTGGCTCCCTCAGAATCTCCTTGCAGGACTTTGTTATGTGAGTGTCTTGAGGTTTATGTTGACCTGGTCTTCACAAGTGTCAAGGCGGCCCCTGTGGGCTGGAGCTCTGCTGCATGTGTAAGGAACTCCTTATTTTGGGGTTATCTGCAAATCTAGGGGCCTCTTGATGGTGTCTCATCAGACACAGATCAGGAAAGAGAAGAGAAATAGAAACATTTATAGCCTGCTGAGGAGCTGGATGGTGGCTTAGGCTGGCGCTCAGGTCTTTGCCCTGCACTGTGTTCTTGATTTCAGATTCTCCACGCTCCGTAACTCTGCCGGCAGTCCTGGAGGAGACTGAGATACTGGAGTGCAGGGTGTGCCTGGGAGGAGTTGGCCCCAGCAAGGCAGGAGCTGATGGTGCTATGGGACACGGTGCCAGAGCTTGGGGTTTGGTGGGGTCAGAGGTCAGCCCTGACTGTCCCCTGCCCTGCAGTGGCTGAGATGGAAGAGTTGGTCTGGGAGGAGAAGCTGGGACTGTGTCCAGGGGGGTGACAGCTGTCACTCCAGCACCAAGGCTCAGTCTCAGTCTCCCTGGCCATGGCATGGGGTGACAGCAGGGCTGTGACCTGAGGAGGTGCCTGGGTGACTCTGTGAGCGCCGTCTCCCAGCATTGTCCTGCTCCCTCCCTTTTCCTGGCACTGACAGGAGCTGTGAGGTCCCACGGCTCCAAGACAGGGATTTCTGCTGCTCCTGGCAGAAGGACCCGTGGTCCCTGGGAGGCAGCTGGCACTGCTGGGTGCTGGCTCCCTGAGTTCTGCTGGTTCTGCTCATTGCCAGCCCTGTAGTCTGTGCACCCTGCAAACACAGTGGGTGCTCTCTGCTCTTGTGGATGTGGGAAAGCTGCTGGAGCTCGGTGCCTGCTCCAGCTGCCCCATCCTGGGCCCGCAGAGCCCTGCCCCTGTTCCTGACTGTGCTTTCCCCTGCAGGATGCCAAACTGGGGAGGAGGGAAGAAGTGTGGGGTGTGCCAGAAGGCCGTGTACTTCGCTGAGGAGGTGCAGTGTGAAGGCAACAGCTTCCACAAGTCATGCTTCTTGTGCAGTGAGTACCACCCCTTCCCTGACCCCCTTTCTGCTGCCTGGGCATGGGCTGCTCAGGATCTCTCCAGACCCCTCAGTGTGGCAGGAACACGGATCATCCCAGGACACAGGGGCTGTCCAAGCTGTCGGGGCTGACCTCAGCCAGCACCCACACAAAGTAGTCCACCCCTACTCCAAGGAAAGGCCAGGCTGGGTCCTCTGGTCTGTGTCCAGATGTTTAGGATTGGAGCATGAGACAGGGCCTCTCCCAGCAGTGGAGGCAGGAGGTGGCACATCCCAGGCAGTGCTCGGAGGTGGGGCTGGCTTTGGCCTCCTAAGTGGCTTTGCCACACTAAATGTGGTTGAGCCTGGGGAACTGGCATGGAATCTCCTCTTCTTCATTCTGAGGGATGATGGGAAGGAGATGTGGTTCTGTCCTGGCCCTTGTGCTGATGGAAAGCCTCCTGAGAAGTGCTGAAGCATCACCCCCAGCCTGTCTGCAGATCCGCTATTGCTGAGGGTGTCTCTGGTGTATGTTTGGACCCAAGTGTCACCTCCAGGGAGGGGCAGCAGAACAGGATCTGGCTGGGAGTGATCCAGTGCTGAGCTCCCTTCTTCTGCCCCCTCTGCAGGATCCTACAAATACTGCTGGGATCCTGCTGGAAGGCCCACCGACACCCTTCCCTGCTTTTGGGGATCCCAGGGCCAGTGGTACAGTGCTGAGAGCAGCTTCTTAAACCTGGGGCATCCAGAGGGGCTGCAGGACCTTTGAGGCAAAAGATGAGCAGTGTCCTCAGTCTCCGTGGTACCAGATTACTGTCCCCTGTCCCTGGGGACTGCCACGTATCAGAGCCAGTGGTTCTCCTGTGCCCACAGGAGATGGAGCTTGGAGCAACCTGATCTAGTGTAAGGTGTCCCTGCCCATGGCAGGGGGTAGGTCAAGATGAGTTTTAAGGTCCTTTCCCACCCAAACCTCTCTGGAATTCTGTGGACAGGAGCACACATGCTGCCTATGTCTGCTGATGGCTCCTCGAGATGTTGCCTCTCCCACAGAGCAGCAGAAGTGCATCTCCAGAGTGGCCCCTGCAGCAAGGCCCCACTGAGGTTTAATGTTTCCTCAGCTGGTCCCAGTGCCCTGGTCCCAGTGCCACCACCCCACTGCAGCAGGGAGCACAGCTGGGATCTTTTCCGTAGGGGCAGCAAGCAGAGCTGGGGTCTGGAAACAGGCACACTCTGGAACTGATCTCTTCCAGCAGGGAAACACCAGTGTCCTCAGGGGATGGTGCCTGCCATGCTCCTGTGTCCACCTGGCCTGGCTGCTGGATACTTCTTGTCCAGCGTGCCTGGGATGCAGCACATACAGCTGGATCCAGATGTGAGAGAGGCAGAGGTTGGCTGCTGCTGTGCCTGTGCTCCCTGCAGTGTGGAGGGTGGTCAGCCTGGCCAGGAGCTCCCATATGTGGGAGTTTCCAGGCTGGAAACTTGCTTTGGCTGGTAGGGCTCAGCAGAGGAGTTGTAGAGAGGGTTTTCCTGGGCAGGAAGGGGGTGGCAGGCTGGGTTCTTATGGCAGCTGCTCTGCAGAAGGAAATCCTGTTTGTTCTGTGGCCTCAGATAAGGAGGGTGGGGAATGTTGCCCTTGCCCCCTGTGCACACAGCTGGTTTGCCAGGGAAAGCTGGCACCCAGAGAGTGGGGCGGGCCTCCAGGAGCCACGAAATGAGGCTAAAGGCATTGCTTCCAGGTGGGAACACACGCCCAGAGTGGGGAAGAAGGTCACCCCGTGTGTGTTCATGGAAACAAGTGCCCAGGGAGCGCTCCTGGGCTCAGGGCTGCTGTCCCTGGCTTTGCAGGCATTCGTTATGCCGCTCCACATGTACCCAGCAGCTCCGCCTGTCCTGGCTGTGGCTCCTCAGCTCAGGCTGTGGCTCATGTGCCAGCCCACCCTGCTGCCCACTGTGCCCAGTCCGTTCCAGGCTGTGGGTGGTGCTCCTGAGCTCCTGCACTCCCAGCCTGTTCCCCAGTGCTGCATTTGGGCTCCATTAAGGAACTTGAAACCATTATCTTTAGGGGACAATAACAAATACTTCAACCAGATCTGCCAAAAACATCATCTAAAAGGAGCCAAGCCTACCACAGAGCATTAGAGCTCAGGGAGCAAGGTGGTGATTGACTCCTGGCCCTGATCCAGCTGCCTGGGTAGTGCAGCAGAAATGAGCTGGAATGGGCCCCTTGGCCTTGGAAAGCAGAGGCAGCTCTTGTCTAATTGTTTTGTGGAGCAGCTCAGCTGCTCTTAGAAAAACAGAGGGTCCTTAACTCCATGAGTGCAGTGCACTGGAATTTCTGCAATGCACAAACCGGGGGCTGGGTAAAAATTTTTTCTGTTGCCTCTCAAAGCTCTGTGAGTACAGATAAGGAACTGTGAAAGCTTAGGCTGGAGCTCCAAATCCATCCAGATGCCACTGAGATCATTCACTGCCGCCCCGGGACAAAGCTCACAACAAAGCCATTTGAAATGCCAGTGAAAATGCCCAAATTCCCTCCTGGAGGTCTCCCTGAGCAGTGTCACTCCAGGGCAATGCAGAGACCCCCCACAGCAGCCCAGGAGCTTGGCAGCTTTGGAACCAGTTACCAGCTCTGGTCTCTCCCAGCTGGGATCCGTTCTCCATCCCCAGCTCCTGCTCTGGTGGGAGCGTGTAGCCAGGAGAGGACCCTGCCAGATCCTCCTTAGACAGCAGGAGCTGCTTCCCTTTCCTCTCCTTGTCCCTGCGGAGGCACACGGGGTTCTCCCGGCCGTATTTAGTCATGGAAGGGCTGCCTCTGCCCCTGCTCCGTTTGTGCTGCTCCAAGGGGAGAGCTCTGCTCTGTTTGCATTCCTGTGATATTGGGAACAGCCGAGAAACTGCTCTGCTGGCCAAGAAGCTGCTGGAAGCCTTGACATTTAAGGCGTGGAAAGCAAGGTGGAGGAAGCTGTGTGGCAGCTGCAGCTGGATCTGTTTGGGGCTGCCTGCCAGCGCTGCAGACTGCCCTGGGAGCTGGGATCCTGCACTGGGCACATGAACACTGCAGAGCACCTGGAGTTTGGGTGCTGCTGGCCTCCTGCTCCTGCTGCTGGGCAGAGTGTCCCAGGAAGGGCTGGGAAGGGATGTGGCAGCTGTGAGCAGAGCTGGGACAGGAGCTGGTACTTCCAGGACCTTAAGGGAGTTTATAAAAGAGAGGTAGAGTGACTTTTTACACAGGCAGATAATGACAGGGCAAGGGGGGGTGGTTTTAAACTGAAAGAGGTGCAATCTAGATTAGATATAAGGGAGAAAGTTAGATTAGATATAAGGAAGTAATTACTCAGAGGGTGGTGGGGCATTGCTTCCCAGAGAAGGTATGGCTGCTCCATCCTTGGAAGTGTTCAAGACCAGGTTGGACAAGCCTTGGAGCAACCTGGGACTGTGGAAGGTGTCCATGGGAGAGGGTTGGAATTGGATAATCTGAATTGAAGGCCCCTTCCAACCCACACCAGTCTGTGATTCTATGGAAACCTAAAAATCAGGAGAAGGCCTGAGGCCAGCACCGCGCTCAAGCTCTGGGTGGGCTCAGCAGGGCCCCCGAGCATGGCTGCCATCTCCTCCTGTCCCATCTTACTTCCCACATTGACTCCCAGGGCTCAGACACCCAGCTGAGTTAGTGTTCCTCACCTGAGACCCCCCTGTGCACACCCCCAAACGAGGGCTGAGGTGTCACTTGAGCCTTTTGAGCTCTGGAGAGGTGACGGTGCCCAGTGTGTGAAGCCCTTGCAGTACTTCGGGTGTGGTGATGGCCACAGGGCTGCTCTTGGTCCATCCAAACACCAGGAAAACCACATTTACTCACATTTCTTTGCCCCGAGTGCTTCCTGCTGTGGGTTTGCAGTGGACAAGGCGTGGGGCCAGGACATCCATCCCCAGGCTTGGGAAGCCTGCAGTGATTCGTATGGAAAATTCACCCCCATGGTTTAAGTGCAGCTGCAGGAAAGCAGCACCCAGAGGGTTAACAGAACTTTTCCCTTGGTATCACCCTCTTGGCTTTGGTGGTTGCTTCCTTTTAAAGCCAGACACTGCTCTTGTGATCCTTATCTGCCCTGGTTTGCATGTACTCCCCGCAGCTGGATCCTGGCGAGGGTTTCCCTGCTCCTTGAAAGCCGAGCTGAGCTGTCCTTGTGAGGGCTTGTTTTCCCCAGCTAATTAGCGAGCTCTGGCGGAGCAGGCTGATGCCACACCCTGTCCTCTGTTCTAGTGGTCTGTAAGAAGAATTTGGACAGCACCACTGTGGCCGTGCATGGCGAGGAGATCTACTGCAAGTCCTGCTACGGGAAGAAGTATGGCCCCAAGGGCTACGGCTACGGGCAGGGAGCAGGGACCCTGAGCACTGACAAGGGCGAGTCCCTGGGGATCAAATATGAAGAGTGAGTTTGGGTCTTGTTTTCAACACCGGGGCTGTGGGCACCTTCTCCCCACACCTGTCCTGTGGTGCTCGGCTGTGCAGCCTGTGCTGAGCTCCCACAACTGTCCGTGGGCTGCCCGGCCCCTCTGCCCCTCCAGGGAATCCCACTGAACCCTGTTTGGTGGGTGGGATGGGATGGGACATGTCCTCATGGCCTGAGCACCCTGCCCACCCCCTCCCAGCACACAGCCCTCAGGCTGAACTTTCCATGGGGCTCAACACATTGTCCTAAAGTTCCGTCCTAAACTGGGCTGGGATTTGGGATCCCGTAGCTCTTCCCTGTTCCATCTTGCCTGTGCACCCCCTGATCGTGAGCTCCCTTCCACCCACAGGGGCCAGTCCCACCGACCCCCAAACCCCAATGCAGCCAGGATGGCCCAGAAGGTGGGAGGAGCTGACGGGTGCCCCCGCTGTGGCCAGGCCGTGTACGCGGCCGAGAAGGTCATTGGAGCTGGGAAGGTAAGAGGGGATGGCGGGGACGGGGCACAAGGTGCTGCATGGCAGGGACACCTTCAGAGAGGGGCTGGACCTGCCCCTCAGGCTGGGCTGCCAGAGCCTCAGCCAGGGCTGGGCTTGGCCACGTGCAGCTGGAAGCCTGGCACCAAATGGAGATCTTGGCATGTCTGGAAGCCAGGTTGTCCAGGCTGCAGTGCTCTCGCAGACTTATGGACGGGGGAGAAATACATTTTGTATTAAATATTCACAGCCCTGCTCAGCAGAGGCCGCAGTGGACACAGTGCTGTGGATGTGCTGGGAGGGGAGCAGTGACAAGTGCCATGGCCAGTGTCACTGTTAACTGAAAAGTGCATCCTTCTCCCCTCTGTGCCACAGGCCGGGATGCTGCAGCCGGGATTTGAGGCAGGCAATGAATTCCAGTGGTCAGCACTGCCCACAGGCCGGGCAGGGTGTTGAAACTGTGGGCATGGGTTTGGCAAATGTACCTGGGGCTGTTCTGGTGGTGCCTGGGTCAGCTCAGGGTTCGGTGTGAGGGTCACTGTAACAGCCCTGGCACTTCCTGTGCCAAGGTCATCCCTTCACCAGGGTTCTTTGCACCCCGAGCTGTGACCTGGTCCCAGCCCGGCTCCTCTGCAAGGCCTGGGGACACCTTCTGCCCTGCCAGCCCTGAGACCCTGGGTGAGGTCCCTGCCCAAAGCTGCCCTCCCCGCGAGGTCAGGCACATGCAGAGCTTGTCAGGGACACCAGGCCAGGCTGCTTGGCTTTGTGCCACCGGGAAGGGGTGGCTGCACTGGGACAGCCTCAGGGGTGATGAGGGGTCACTCCCTGACCTGGCTGGGCTCTGTCCTCCTGGGGCTTTGTGCTTGTCCTGCGTCCCCAGAGCGACGAGAGGAGTCAACAGAAAGGGCCCTTCAGCATCATCACCCGCCAGCTGGGTTGTGATGGACACATTGAGGGTCAGCCCAGGGTCAGAAGCTGAATTTACCCTTAAAACTATGATCTGGGCTTCCTGGTCAGCTTCTGGCCCCAGTGCTTACAGGGAACCAAAGCTGGTGAAGCAGTTACGTTAAAGTAGACCCAGAGAGGATTCCAGAGCATGTATTTCATTTGCTAATGTTTGCTGGATGACTCCATTCAGTACCTCCTCCTCCAGCCCCCGAATTTCACATTTTCTTCCAAAAAAGGTTTCATGTTTTTCCAAGTGTTTATTTAAATTCCTCTGTGAGTAGCTCTGGCTACTCAAGGCCTGCCTGAAGGCTGTGAGCTCATTTATCTCCAAGGGACTGCTGGAACTGTGGGGGTTATTTTTAAACACTGGCTGGGTTTGGCATTCTTCCTCTCTGTTTGCTGCCTTCCTTGGAGGTGAGGTTGTGTGGGGCAGTTGTCCCATCCCTGCTACCACCCCAGGCTAACATCCAGCAGCCGTGGCACTGAGCTGGACAGTGGGGGGGATTTACCTTGCTGGTTAAGAGAGGACAGTCCCCA
Source organism: Dryoscopus gambensis (assembly GCA_013389985.1). NCBI lineage: Eukaryota > Metazoa > Chordata > Aves > Passeriformes > Malaconotidae > Dryoscopus > Dryoscopus gambensis. Next base: position 124,664 of record WEIT01004587.1, on the reverse strand, counting down.
AAGAGGGGGGGATTGCTCCTTACAAATTATTGTAGAAATTACTGCACAAATGACTTCTGTGAGTGCGGGCAAAAGGTCTCCAAAACCAGATCAGCACAGGAGTAGTGACTACATCTGGTGTTTCCTCTCTGTATCTTCCCTGTGGGGCTGGGAGGTCAGTGCTTTCCAGGGAAAAGCCTTTATCCCGTTCAGAGCTCTCTGCCAGCCCCTTTGGATCAGTAAGGGAGCAGGGAGCCTGGCTGCCTGTCTGACCGGGCTCTGCTCCTGTCCCGCAGTCCTGGCACAAGGCCTGCTTCCGCTGTGCCAAGTGTGGCAAAAGCCTGGAGTCCACCACCCTGGCAGACAAAGATGGGGAGATCTACTGCAAAGGTGAGCCCCACCTTCCCTGCTGGCTTGTGCTGGGCTCTGAGGGGTGGGGGTGAAGACCCCCATGCAGGGACCCAGGGTGGGATGGAGGCTGGGGAAGGGGTGGCCCAGCAGCTGCATTTGGGGACTGGCTGTGCCAGCCACAGAGCTGGGGAATTTCCTGCTGCGCCAGGGCCTCCCTGTTTGCCCAGTGAACCTGGCAAACCCTGACCTGTCCTGTCCTGTCCAGGCAGGGTGTGCCCCTTGGCGAGGACCCGCTCCTGTGCCAGCCTCACCTGTGTCTCCCTTCCGTCCTCTGCAGGTTGTTACGCCAAGAACTTCGGTCCCAAGGGCTTTGGCTTCGGGCAGGGCGCCGGGGCACTGATCCACTCGCAGTGAGCTCCAGGGCTGGGCCCTGCGCTCGCCCGGGGCTCGNACCAGCCCCTCCTGCCCTGCCCCAGCGCTCCCTGGAGCCGGGGAGGTCCCAGCACTGTCCCCGCGGGGTCCTGCTGGGGCAGGGGGCACGGAGGGGCCGCTCTCTCGCACTGCAGCGAGGCCCCAGTGCCCAAGTCCTGCTCCGCGTTGCCCGTCCCGCCGGCCGCGTGCCCAGCCGTGGCACCGAGCAAGCAATAAAACATCGGAGACATCAAAGCTCACCCAGGCCTGGCCCCGCCAGTTATTCGCTGTCTGGGGCTGAGGAGGGCCCTGGGTGCCCGGAGCTGGGGAGGTGTCAGGAGGTGACGGGAGGTGTTTGCAGTCCTGTAATTACAGCGCAGTGACAGGAATGTGTCGGTGCAGTTTGACACGGCCCAGCTGTGGCCAGCTGAGCTCTGCAGCTCGGCTGGGACGGGCTCCCCCTCTGCTCCCACCAAGAATCAGCATGGAATGGTTTGGATTGGAGGAGACCTTGAAGCTCATCTTGTTCCACCTTTCACTAGCCCCGGTTGCTCCAAGCCCTGTCCTTGAACAGTTCCAGGGATGGGGATAACTATTCCAAAGGCAGAGGTTGATGCTGGGAGGCCCAGGACAGCCCTTCTGGGATGTGTTGGTAGCACCACATGTGTGCTCATCCTGTCAAAACCCCGATCAGTGCTTTCAGGTGGCACCTCTCCAAGCAGGCGTGCCCAGCGGTGCCAAGTAATTAACAGCTTTTCACCTACTCCCTGCTTTTCTAGCAGCTTGTGGATCATTAAGCCTCCAGTTTGGCAGCTGCCCAGGTTTAATTGGTTTCCATCTAAACTCTTCACTCCCTTTCTGTGACTCTCCTGTTGGACCGGTGGGACAAACTCGGATCAGCCTCAGAGTTAGGGACTCCACAGGGAATTGAGTTCTGGGGTTTTTAAAGTTAAAAACATTGCGGTTGAGCAAATGAGATGCAGAAGCATGTTCTGAGAAGCACAACAGAGGCAGAAATCCCTTTTTGTGGCAGGACTTGGGCTCCTTTTTCAACTTAAGTGCTTTCTCCTGTTCATCACACCCTTGGGTTTACATGGTGTTTTTGAAACTGAGATGGGGAGTAAAGTCTTTACCATCTCTGAAAGCCCCCCTCTAGATTCTAGCAGGTCCCACTGCTCTGGGCTCTCTGGTGGCTGTGGTGAGGGGTCTGGTGGCACTTGGTGTATGGAGCAGACAGCCCAGGCTTGGGTAGGGTTGGGAGCCACAGCACAGAGGGCTCAGGTACCACCCTGGTGTGGAGACACAAACCTGCCTCCCTCACTTGGCAGAGGCCCTGCTGCTCCCCCACGGAGGTGTATGGGGGTTCTGGATGCTCCTTCAGAGATGGAGGGAAGCTGCTGCAGAGGTGTGAGGGGAGGCTGCTACAGGGATGGAGGGGTCAGGATGCCTTCTCTGTGAGTGTGCAGGGGATGCTGTGCTGCTGCTGGGACATCTCAGCTGGATGTGCCCAGGCAACGCTGGTTGGTCAATAAAGCTACAATGAGTCTTTGTTTAGTCCCTTCCTCATGCAGCTGTAGAGGTTCTGTCAGAGAGAGGGAAGGAGTGGGAACCCCTCTGCTCTGGAGCCAGGCTGGGAGAGCTGGGGGTGTCACTTGGAGAAAGCACCAGGGAGACCTCAGAGCCCCTTCCAGTGCCCAAAGGGGCTCCAGGAGAGCTGGAGAGGGACTTGGGACAAGGGATGGAAGGACAGGACACAGGGAATGGCTTCCCACTGCCAGAGGGCATGGTTAGATGGGATATTGGGGAGGAATTGTTCCCTGTGAGGGTGGGGAGGCCCTGGCACAGGGTGCCCAGAGAAGCTGTGGCTGCCCCTGGATCCCTGGGAGTGTCCAAGGCCAGGTTGGACAGGACTTGGAGCACCCTGGGATAGTGGAAGGTGTCCCTGCCCGTGGCAGGGGTGGGAAGGAAATGTTTTTTAACCTTTCAACCCAAGCCAGTCTGTGGTTCTATGAGGTACTGACATATCACATGTGAGGGACCCCAGAGAAGCCAGTTCCACTGGAGGCCTGGTCAAAGCCAGGAGATAATGCTGGCTGTGGGTTTCAGAGGGCCTCAGAAAGATGTAGGTTAGAAGGGACCGGAAGAAGTCTTAACTCCAACCTCCTGCTTAAGGCAGGGCTCCAAAGGTCAGGTTGATCAGAGCATTTGGTGTCCACTCAGGTACCAAAACCCTCTGAGGATGGAGGTCCCACCACTGTGGATCTTGTCACAGCATTGTGCCACACAACCCTTGAAAGGGTTGTTTCATCACTGAAAGGGTGGTCGGGCCCTGGCACAGCTGCCCAGGGCAGAGGTGGAGTCACCATCACTGGGCGTGTTCAAAAGACCTGTGGATGTGGCACTTGGGACATGGGTGGAAGAATGGTTGGAACTGATGATCTTGAGACCTGGGAGGGCTTTTCCAACATCAGTGATTCTGTGAATCCCTGATTTTCCTGATGTGCCCCTGTGCCTGGTGTCTCGTGTCCTTTTGCCAGGCAGGGCTGTGTCTCCCTTCTCTACAGCCCTTCTTTAGACAGTAGAAAACTGAAGTTCAGTCTCCCCAAGTCCTCTCTTCTCCAGCCTGGTGGGTCTCTGCTGAGTTCCCAGCCCCAAAGATCCTGGGTAAACCATGTCCCAGGACAGGAACTGTGCCCTGAGGGTTTGCCCTGGGTGCCACACATCTGCTGACCCTGCACTGGTCACTCAGAGTGGCTTAGGGAGTGACAGAGACCACCATGGGGACACCAGGACGGGATCACGGGGGCTGCACATCCCGACAAAGCCATGAGGGAGGCTGGAGGAGGTGGTGGGCCATGGCCCAGGAGAAGCAGGGTGGGACTAGAGGTGCTTTTTGGGCATCTCCTGCCCGAGCTTCAGTGGGACAGCTCCGACCATCTGCTACCCTCTGCTGGTCAGCGAGCACGGCAGGGCCTGGGCAGCCGGACGTGTCTGCTCACCTGTGCCCAGGTGTTGTCCAGCTCCCCCTCGAGGCAGCAGAGCCGCGCTGTGCCCAGCAGCTCCCCTCCCTCGGGGGCTGCAGCCTGCGAAAGGGGCTGTGGCACCCGAGCCTGCCCCCGAAGGGACAAACCGGAGGTTGGCCTGGGGCCAAGCAACCTTGAACCTGGAGGTGATGGCACCACTTGAGGGGCAGACTGGAGCCTCCGAGCCCCGCGGCCAGTGAGGATGTGACAGGGGATGTCACCGTGCCACCGAGCTCTGTGGGGATGCCACCTCGGGACGGGGCTGAGCCCGGCAGCCCCAAGACCTGCCCTGTGTGGATGGGATGAGCCGTGGGCAGCCCGTGCAGCAGAGCCCTTGGCTCGCCCAAAGGCTGGCACAACGAGTCCTGCTGGGTTTGCTGCAGGGCAGGAGCTGCCATGTGTCCCCCGGGCAGCCCGGCAGGATGGGACTCCTGCCTGGTGGGTCTGGGAATGGACAGCCGGGGAGACGGGAGCGGAGAAGGACGTTGTCACAGCTCCTTCATGCACAGGACTGCGGGAGCATCACGTTCGCTTGGTGGCTGATGCCTGGAGAAGCAGTGACTGCAGTAAGCAGCGGAGCAGAGGTCTCGGGCAGGGGTTGGCAGCCCTTGGCTCTGCCCCGGGCTCTGAGGATGGAGCTGGAGCTGGATGGTGAGCCAGAATCGCCCACGGACAGCCCAGCTTACCAGAACAGCGACAGTCCCGAAACTGCTCCCTGCGAGCTCTCAGGGCTCGGCATCCCTGGAGCTGCGCGTTACCTGCGCCTGGGAAAACAGCCTTGGTGGGGGAACCCACACAGCTGCTCTGCTCCTTCTGAAGAGCTCGGGTGCTCAGGGTGACCTCCGGGGCCGGCTGACGTCACGAGCCCGGGTCTCCTGGGACACCAGGGACCTCTGCCAGCGTGGCGAGGTTGGCCCCAGGGAGCACGAACCAGTTTCTGGCTCCGCCAGCCGCCCTGCCCTCTTAATGAGGGATAATGAGGTGCATCTCATCAGCGCTGCAGACTTGCCCCCTGGCCACGGCGGCTGCCGGCAAAGCCCCCGGCAGGGACCGGGAGTGACGGAGGGGCTGGGGCAGCCGGGGGCTCAGCGGGGTTGGGGTCTGCGAGGGCTGCATGAACAGGGTGGGACGGGAGGTGGGCGCTGGGACAGCAGCAGCGTGCCAGGGAGCCAAGGGCTGATCCAGCCCCCGAGAGCGACCCCGGCACATTCCCGGGGAGATTCTTCCCATAACAGACCTCACCTGAGTGAAGCACCCACACCCTCAGCATTTGTAGGGGCACATCCAGCTGCTCAGCCACCTGTGACCATCGCCCGCCCTGGCAGCCCACGGCCAGCACAAGTCCCCAGATGTGTCCCCCGGCAGCCGGGCCCGGCCCAGGGAACCCCTCGGTGCCAGGCGCTGGCACAGGAACAGACGGTGCTGCGGTGGCCGGGAACGGGATGGGCTGGAAAGGAGACGGTGTTTGGCTGCAGGGGAGGGAGGGTCAGGCAGGACCAGGCTGCGCTGCCCAGGCCCCGCTCCACGGCTCGTTCCCCCTGCTCACGTCACACGAGGCTGGGGGATGCTGCTCCTCCCTGTGGGACAGCCCGGGGGCTTCAACTCCCCTTACCAAGGGCTTTGAAGGATGGGAGCTCTGTGTGCTGAGGAGTGGCCCAGCACCCTTGGGTGAGTGGCTGAGGGGTGGGTGGCTGCCAAGGGTTGTCCCCATGGCTGCTGTCCTCTGCTTTTGTCTCCCCTCCTGGGCTGCACTCAGGTGTCCCCACAGCCCCTGCCGTGCCCACAGCCCCCTGTCCCAGCTGGCACTGCACCCCAGAAGCCCTTGCCCTGGCGCTGCAGCCCATTGTGCCTTCTTGGCTGGCACTGCAACCCCCAGCCCCCCAAGCCCACTGGCACTGCACTCTGTACCCCTGCCTGGCTGGCATTTTATGCAGAGCCTCCTGCCCAGTCGGCCCTGTGCCCTGCAGCCCCCTGTGCCCACCAGCACTGCACCCTATAGGCCTGTGCCCGTGCGGCTGCGCCCCAACAGCTGGTGCTGCACCCCCCAAGAGCTGCTCTTGCACCTCCGACATCTGTCCCTGCACCCCGGGCTGTCGTGCCGACGTCCCCAAGCCCTGCCCTGGCACCGCCGCCGTGCAGCCCCACCCCACACCCTGCCCGTTCACACGAACACCCTGGGGCAGCGCCTGCCCTCGGGCACCCCAAAAGCTCCTCCCGGGTGAAGCAGGGCTGCGCCGGGCCTGGCCGGGCTTCGCCTGGGCGTGAAGGGAGCCTGAGCGCAGGAGGGGCCAGGCGAGGCGGCAGGAATGCGAGTGGGAGAGCGGCCGGGCAAGTAGCGACAGCTNGGCCAGCGCGGGGTCGTGGCCCCGGGGAGCGCGGCTCCGGCTGGAATTCCCCCGCGGGGAATGCCCGGCTGGGCCGGCACGAGGCGCTGAGTGAGGATCCCGGCGGGCCGAGGAGCCGCGATGACCCCCGAGAAGGTGCTGAGGGAGGGGGTGCTGGAGAAGCGGAGCGGGGGGCTGCTGCAGCTCTGGAAGAAGAAGCGGTGCCTGCTGACGGAGAAGGGGCTGCAGCTCTTCGAGCCCAAGGGCTCGCGGCGCAAGGAGCTGAGCTTCGCCCGCATGAAGGCCGTGGAGTGCGTGGAGTGGAAGGAGCGGCACATTTACTTCACGGTGGTGATGGACGACAGCCTCGAGATCGACTTCCGCTGCGCCCAGGAGGACCCGGGCTGGAACGCCGAGATCACCATGGGGCTCGTGCGCTTCAAGAACCAGCAGGCGATGCGGGAGGTGCGCGCCCGGCACAGCTGCCGAGCAGGTACCGGAGCCACCGCGGGTCAGCGAGCAGGACCCACCCCGGGATGAGGTCCCTGACCGCAGGTTCCCATCCCCGAGTGGTTTGGGGAATCACAAAGGGGGTCCCATGGACCGGGGTGGGTCTGCAGGTCCATGTTCCCATGTCCCACTGCACTGGCTGGGACCCTCCATGGGTTTCGCCTCTCTGTATCCCTGGAGAGGGACTTTCTAACATCCTCCCTGTCTGGGGTGGCCTGAGCGATACGGGGCCCTTTGCTGTCCTGCACGTGGGATGGGGTGGGGATGGCGGCTGGCCCCACTCCCGAGTCTCCTCAGGATGCCCCATGTCCCAGCGCTGGCCGAGCGGGTGACAGGAGCCTTCTCTCCGCAGTGGTGCAGCTGGGCACAGCTTCGGTGGGACAGCCCAGGGAATCGCAGCTTCCCAGGAGTCGGATGGAGATGGCCCTCGGCTCGGCAGGTGCTGGGGAGAACGGGATCCCTGCGGGCAAGTGAGGCCACCGCTGTGCAGCCCGGGGACGAGGACAGTGGCCCTGGGGAGGCCGGTGCTGGCGCCGGCACCCCCGTGCTGGGGCAGGACAGAGGCACCGCAAGAGCTGGGCTGGCACAGCCGCCTCCCCTTGGCACAGCGGGGCAAAGGACACAGGCAGAGCCACCACCTGGGGCTTCAGATAAGGCAGCAGGGGACACCCCTGCCTGGGGCCCCACCACCCTTCATTCAGCTGACATGTGCAGGACCTTGGTGCCCTGGGAGGGACCCCAGGCCTCTCCTGCAGGACAGGGGATGGGTGAGGCTGTGCCCAAAGGATCCGTGCGACAGAGAGCTCTGCCTGTGTGACGGTGACCCTGGGACAGATGGATGTGGCTGGGTCCCAGTTTTAAAAAGGGGCTGGAGAGTGCTGCTGCTGCAGCAGGGACCCCTCAGCAGGGCACTGGACCGATGGCGTGGTGACACAGCCATGCTGCTGGACATTGTCTCACCCTGGAATGTCCTTGGGCTGTTGGGGAATGCTGGGGATCCCAATTCCCTGTACTAAAAGTGTCCCCAAACAGGACTTTCTGCTTGTTACCCTGGTGTTGCTTTGATTTGTGGGATCCCACAGGGCACAAGAGAGCACAAATCCTGCACAGAGCTTTGCCAGTCATGACCCCTAAACCAACATCCCCCAGTCGGGCTCCAAAGCCCCCCACTGGCACCCCGAGACTCCCTGGTCACCAATGCCGCTGTGCCCGTGACCAGGGATTGCCACGGTGTGCCGGTGACGCGGGAGCAGCGCTGTGGCTTTGCAGCAGGGAAGGGATGGCCCTGCCCCGACAGGCAGCGCAGACAGCAGCGCCTGGAGCCACCGGCGCGCTCCGCAAGCCGGAGCCTGAGCGCAGCCGGGGCCGGAGGCGCTGCGGATCCTCCCGGAGATTTCCCGGCCGCGTGGGAATGACGGAGCGCGGTGTCGTGCTGCCCCGGACCGCAGCAGCTGGCCCCAGCCTGCACCCCAGCCTGCACCCCACAGGGCCCACGGGTCCCGTCCCCGTGGCAGGGCAGCGCCGGGTGGCTTTGGGGACGGTGGCATGGCCGGAGCCTGCTCACCGTGCGAGGCCAGGCTCGTGCTGCTCTGCTGAAACAGGCACTGGGGGGGTTCCACCCAGGGAAGGCTCCTTGGGCAGCTGGTCCTCAGAGCTGCATTTCCTGAGACCCCCTGGCTGGGAGTGGAGAGGACTGGGGAGGGCCAGGCTGGGGGGTGCAGATGAAGCCGGACCCAAACCCTGCACAGATGGAGCTCTGCACCATCCTGGTGACGTGACAGGGACATGACGGGGGGACCCTCCACAGGACATGCTTCAGGTGTAGTGCCCTGTGTGCACAAGCCCCAGACGAGGGCCCTGCACAGGTTTCAGGACAGAATGGGGTGGTCAGGAGGGTGCTGGTGCTTGCACAGCATTTCCAGGGCAAGGATCACTGTCCTGGGGTCTCCCCTAAATCCCCAGCTCCCAGAGTCAGGGGATTCAGTGAAGCTCAGTCAAAGCCCTGTGAGCATCCCAAGCCTGTGCCATGGTAGGTGCCAGGGTGAGAAGCACCCAGTGCAAGGGGGTTCCCAAAGTCACCAGTTTTATCCAGTGTGACTCCCTTTTTCAGTGTTTCTGCTCTCTTGCTCTCTGTAAATAGGTATTTTCTGTTTTCCAACTGCAAGCAAGGAAGTGGCAGAGAAAATGATCAAGGGGGGATATGTAAGCACCAGCCCCGGCCATGGCACGTCCCTGCACACTGACGATAAGGCAGAAGAGAGGCCATGGTACCCGAGAGCTGGGGGAAAATTCAGGCAGTCAGTGGAGGGAGAGGACAATAAGAGAACACAAATCCTGTGTCAGGGTTTCAGGTCCAGGCCTGGGGAAAGTCAAGCTTTTCCATCCTCATCCCAAGCCCCTCATCCAGACCAACACACATCCAGGGTCCCTGCCTGCATCCCATATCCCCCAGGGACTTCAGAGCTCCCCAAGCCTCCAGGTTTGAGATTTTCTTCTGAGCAGACACCCACACCTGCCTGACCCACCCTCAGTGGGTAGATTCCCAGCCTAACCCTGGAGCAGGGGCTGGGGGTCAGAGCTGAGCCAGCGGCGTGGGTGTGGGAGATGTGGTGGCTTAATCTGCCCCTGGGAGGGCTGAATGTCTCGTGCAGAGGGAAAAGTCACCCCGAGACTGAAAAACAAATAAACAGCCAAGAGACCCGGCCAGGGAGTGGAGAAGGGCCAGGGCCAGAGGCTGGAGCATCCCCCAGTACCAGAGATGTGGTGCCAGCACACTCCCAGGCAGGCCAGAAAGCAGGAGAGGACCCACGGGAAGCATTCCCAGTGCCCCTGGAGGTGGGGAAACTGAGGCACAACAGGGGGATGGGGGCTGGGTGTGTGGCCCCTCAGCCCCTCCAGCTCCAGTGGTGAGGAGGGGCTGGCCAGACCCCCCTGGGGCCCCCAGGGAGAGCCCCAGAGAGGAGAGAGGTGCCCCGGAGCAGCCGGAGTTCAAAGGCAGGAGCCTGAAAATCTGGCTCTGCTGCTCCCAGCCCGCCGTGCCCCCGCTCCATCAGCCCTCCCCACACTTCTCTGAGGGTGCCCCGGTGCTGAGGCTGCTCTGGGGGGCTGCCCTGTGCCCCCCACCCTGGTTCTGCCAGCACCCACAGGGACTGGCACCCTCCCTGCAGAACCACGAGGGTGCAGTGGGTGCAGGGGAGAGGAGTTTTTTCCACCTGATGACATCCCAGGTCTGGCTTTGGGATCAGTTTGGGGCTGGCTGGACACCCTGAGTGCCAGGGAGGGCAGTGGGGTCAACAGTGCTGAGACAGGGAGGTGCAGCCTGATGGTGCCCATCCTTTCATCAGGTGGGGCCCCATGTGTGGGGCCTCCTCCATGTCCGAGTGCCCTGTGCAGAGCCTGGCACTGCCCCGCTTCTCCTGGGATCATCCCTGAGCTTGTGGGTGGTTCCTCTTTGGATAAAAATGAAAAAAAAAATCCCAGTTGTAGCAAGGAGTATTCTGCTTTTTGGCTTTAGGGCAACTGTCCAATTTCCTCCAGATGCTCCTAAAATGATTTCATTGTTGTCCATCCTTAATTACAAGTCCTAAATCGCCGGATTTTGGTTTGGGACCCAACACCTGCCCAGAGCTCTGCTATGTCTGTGTGTCCACACTCCAGGGGAGCAGAGGCCGGGATGTCCCCCCCAGTGCTGTGGGGACCTTGGCCATCTCCAATGAATCCTCTTGCACTGGGTGTAGGAAGAAATAACTGTCCTTGTACCACAGATCTTGGAATGCTGAGGGAGTCAGGGCAGGGATTGCATATTAATTCCCAACCACAGGGTCCTGCTGGAGTGTCTCAGGCTGGGTGCCCCAGGGGCTGAGGACTGTGACATTCCCCGGCAGCGGAGCTGAGGCTGTGGGAGCCCATGGAAGGGCAGGGACTCACCAGGAAGAAACAAAACCAGGACCCAGACGTTGCTGGAGCTGCAGAGGGAACAACCAGCACATCCCAGCACCCATCTGTCCCCGAGCAGGAGCCACGAGGCTGCTCTGGGGGTGGGGGTGGCCCAGCCCAGCCAAAAGTGGATACTGAGATGTGTCTCAGAGACAGATGGAAAGGTCTGCAAATACCATGAAAATGTCCAAAACCTCTGTCAGGGTCCCTGCCTGGGCCAGAAATTTTGGATTATTTAGAATAGCCTTTTTTTTGGATGATATTTTGCCTTAGGCTGGAAACCAGCCAGGACTTTGTGATACTCAAACTGATGTCACTGCTGAGCCACAGCTGCCACTGGCACAGAACAGCCCAAATCCCCCTCCTGGTGAGAAGAGCCCACAGGATCAGCACTGGCAAGGTCTCATGTGTCACTGGCAAAGCCACTGGAAGCTTAGTCTTCAGCGGGTGGCTCAGCTCCATTTCAGTGATGTCTTTCCACTACCCCAAAGTAGGTAATTCCTCCCTATTTAACAAAGCCTTTTCCATGTGCCAGTGGCACGAGGCAGGAGCCTGTGCTGTTCCTAAAGGGCCCCTTGGCTTTTGGGGAGCCCTCCTCAGCTTTGGCACCTTCTGCAAACATTTCAAGCCTTCCCAAGGTATCCAAGTAGAGAAAAACAAACTGTCTATGATATTTCTAGAAGTAGAAGGTGTTTCTTGCATGTTGGGATAATTGTCCTGCTCTGGCATCCAGCCCCAGAGCTGCCTCCATGTGGATTTGCTCTCTGCAGCCAAGTGGGGAGGGCGAGCCCATGCCCATGGATGGAGGGGCTGCTGTGGGCACAGTCCTGAGCTGCACCAGGCCCACAGGGGTGTCCAGAGCTTGGAGTTCCCAGAACAGGGGGCTGTGGCTGCAGGAGCAGGGCATGGAGCAGCACATCCCAAAGGGATGAGAAGCCTCTGCCCTAGGGGGCAGTGGGAAATGGGGGGTGTCCTGGTGTTGCTGATGCAATGGGGTGAAGATCAGTGGGGCGGATGAGCTGAGAGAGGTCTCTCAGCCCCATGGGGCATATTTGGGGTCTGGCCTGGGGCTGTGCTGGTTCCCAGGCCAGGCTGTGATGATTATCCAAATTCTGGCCCCTTTTCAATCTCAGGGCATCCCTCAGGTTTGGTGGGACTTGTTCACAGATGCAGCGGGGTGAGGAAATTCCTCCTGGGGCTGCAGGAGGCATCGGCTCTTAGAGAAGCACCCCGGGAGCTTCCAATGCACTGTCACCAATCCACAGAGCAGGTGGGACAGGTTGGATTCCTCTGGCAGCTTAGGAGGGGTGAGAGCTGCCGGATGGTCTGCAGGAGAAACACCCGCATGGGACCATTCCCCAGCACAAGTCCCACGGCCCTTCATGACTTCATTGCCACCTGACCCTGCAGCCTTGCAATCACCTGCCTTAGGGGGTGACCTCGCTGTCCCCTGGTCTCTGAGCTGTCCCACAGAAGGAAAACCTTCTCCTGCACCATGGTGAGTGTGTGGGGCATCATCTGTCCCAGTCCAGTGACAAACCTGGTGCAGCTGGGGTTCTCCTGTCACCCCCTAGCTGGGCTCTGAGCGTGGCAGGGGGGGGATGGATGTGAGGGTGAACCCCAAAGGGCACCAGAGGCTCAGACCCAAAGGACACCAGAGGCTCAGGTGTTGTTTCTAAAAGTCTGTCCTGGATGCGCTGGGAGCTGTTGCCTTTGTGAATTCCATTTGGGTTGATGGAACGAGGACGGTGCTTGGGAGAGGGCGAGGACAGGATGGGTGGGAAGGTTCCAGAGAAGAGGAAGAGATCCCTCCAGCATTGCTTTAAGTCCAAGGGAGACTGGCTTCATGTGGGGCAGCTGAACTGCTCACAGGGGTCAGGCACCTTGCATTTGGAGTCCCAAGCCCTTGAGGAGCCAGGGACTGACCACTGGGCAGCTCTGGTAGCCCCTGACGTGGGTGTAGAGCTGGTGCACCAACACCCTCCAGGGACTTGGAAGGTCCAGAGGGAAAAAGTGCCCCATCCATCTAAACATGTGCCAGGGAGTCCACTTGTAAGAGACTGAACACAGGTGACCTGTAGATCACAGGGACATTCAGGGACAAGCAGCTGTCCCTGGAGACCTGCTCCTGGCTGGGTCTGAGCTCCCCATACAGCTCTCTGGGAATTTTCTGTTGGCATCCATCCCCTTGGTGGCAGCCCACGGGGAACCCTTCCCTTCAACCGGTGGCTCCCAGTAACAGGGGGATATTTGATTTGTAGCAGCAGCAGCAGCACATGGACAGATCACAGAATCATGGAACAGTCTGAGCTGGAAGGGACCCAGCAAGGGTCAGTGAGTCCAACCCTTAAGTGACTGGGTGTCGTGGTTTGACACTGGCCAAACTGCAGGCACCCATGGAAGCCATTTGCTCACCCTCTCTTGCTCTCAGCTGGGCAGAGGAGAGGGAAAAAAATTAACAAAGGGCTCGTGAGTGGAAATGAGGACCGGGAGAAAACACTAAGGGCAAAACAAGTTCAAATTTAAAGGTATAAAGTAAATTTATTGTTAACAGAATCAGAGGAGGATAATGAGAAGTAAAAAGAGCCTTTAAAACACCTTTTTTTTTTTCCCCCAGCCCCTCCCTCCTTCCCACTGACAGTGCAGGGAGACAGGGCCTGGGGCTTTGGCCAGTTCGTCACTCAAGATCTTCTGTTTGCTCAGGGAGAGGAGTCTTTCCTCTGCTATGCCATGGGGTCCCTCCCATGGGAGACACTTCTCGTGAACTCCTCCAGTGTAGCTCCAATCTCACGAGCAGCAGTCCTGCCAAAACTGCTGCACCGTGGGTCACTCTTCCATGGGCTGCAGTCTTTTATAGATAGGCTGCTCTAGTTTGGAAGCAAGGGCCCTCTTACTCTCTCTCTGAAAGCAAGGGTCTTCTCTCTATTCGGGTCTCCCACTGGATCACAGCTTTCTCTGGCATCCACCCGCTCCAGCGTGAGTACTTCTCTCATGGGCTGTGAGTGGAGCTCTGCATCCCCCATGGATCCCCATGGGCTGTGGGTGGATCTCTGCACCCCCCATGGATCCCCATGGGCTGCAGGGGCACAGCTGCTTCACCACAGTCCTCACCACGGCCTGCAGAGGAATCTCAGCTCCGGCACCTGGAGCACCTCCTCCTCCTCCTTCTGCACTGCCCTTGGTGCCACTGTGTTGTTTCCCTCACATCCTCACCTCCTCCTCTTCTCTGACTAGAAGAAAACCACTGCCCACAGGTACCATTGCCAACAAGTTCCACCAATTCAAAGATTCCTGCAGCATCCCGCAGCGCCGAGAGGTCGATCTCATCTGGGTTCCACATCGGGGAATCGCTCGCCGTGTTTCCGCTGCCGCCACCCNTGGTGGCGGCGCCTCGCCAGCCCTGGAATAAACTGCGCTCACGCTGTTTTGGTTTTCTTCTTAAATATGTAATCACAGAGGCGTTTCCAACTTCTCTAATTGGGGCAGCAGCACGTCCATCTTCAGAGCCACCAGAGACTGGCTCTGCTGGACATGGTGGAAGCTTCCAGCAGCTTCTCACAGAAGCCACTTCTGTGGCCTTCCCCTGCTACAAAAAACCAGGCCGTGCCAAATCAACACAGTGGGGATCAAGCCCGTGATCCGGGGTTATCAGCACCCAGCTCTGACCAACTGAGCCAATCCCAGATATATTTCTATTATTTTGCTCTGAATTTGCCCTCAGCACTGCTCTCCCCTGTAGATTTCCTTTCCACGCCCAGCAGCTCAGTGGTGGCCGAGGCCCAGGTGGCGCTCGATAAAACAACCCCTCACCTGGAGGCAGCTCCCTGTGGTTTGTGAGCCAGGGATGGGGACTCAGAACGTCCCCTCTGTGTCAGCTGGGGAGGAGGGATGGGAGACCTCAGTCCCCTGCCAGTCCCTCTGTGCAGCCCCCATGGCAGAGCCGGGGCTTTGAAACCCATGGGAAAACCCCAAATCGAGGGGTCCCATTGCCCCATCCCTCTCCTGCCCTTTCCTCCTCCTCACTCCGGGTCCCAGCAGAGGATGAAACCTGAGACTGGAGCAAATGGCATCCGAAGCAGCCCCCGCCCCATCCCCGGAGCTGCGGGAATGCAGCGCCTTTGTCACGGGCTAATTTTGGCTCCTCTGTGCTCCGAAAACAATCCCAAGGCATCCGGGAGGAAAGATGCTGGGGGCCTGGCCCCGCGGGGGCTTTTCCTTATAAAGGTGTAACGGGGCTGGTTAAAGCCTCCTCCTCCTCCTCCTCCTCGGTTGTGAGAGCAGATCCCCTGCGCTGGCCTTTGCAGCCGGGGAAGGGTCCTTGCAGGGGTGCCGGGGGTGGGCTGGATGCAGGGGGGTTTCTCCCCTGCCCACTGGGACTTGCTTGGTGCAGTTCATATGAGGATGCCATTGCCACTGTCACCGATCTCCCACCAGCTTGTGGGGATCCCCACAGCTCCCGTTGGTGGCCAGGCAGGGGGAAGGAGCCGGGAAGGCTCTGCAGGATGGGGGCTGTCTGTGCTCCCCACCTTGGGAGCTGCCCCACTCCTGCAGCTGTGTGTCCCTCCCAGCCATAAAAGCCCCAGGATTAACATGCCAGGCATTGTCCCTGCTGGGCCCCACGCTGGGAATTGTTTGCTCCTAAATTTGTCCCTAAAAATATCCCGGGGAACAGGTGTTGCCTGCCCTGCAGTCCTTGCCATGCAAAGGGACACTGGGCAAGGGGCTTTGTGGGGAGCAGCGGGGACAGACAGCAGCTTCATCACTGCTTTTTGGGAATTTCATGGGGAAAACCTCAGGGCCTGTGAGAGGCTGGGAGCTGCTTGAGCATCCCAGGCTGTAGTGCTGTGCCAGGTGAGTGGGGCTGGTCCTTCTCCTTAAAGAGGGGACTGTGCCCTCCTTGGTCCCAACCCCACCTGGCATGAAGTGTGGCTGGTTTACGCCATCACCCCTCAGCACAGCGGCCTGGCCTGGTGAGGTTCGCTCTCCTGCTCTGGTGGCTCTGGTGGCTCCCAGGAGGCCCCTTGGCCAGTGCTGCCCCGTGTGTGCCCCGTCGTGCAGGGGTCAGCACGGCAGCAGCTCCCAGGCTATTCACACCCCCTCCCCTGCCTGTTCCAGCACCTCTGCAGCTCTGTCACACCAGACGGATGCAAGGCAGAGGTGCCAGGAGGATCCAGCCCATCCCCACAGCATTACCGGCGCTGGTCAGCCTGAGCCTGTCTGTGTGTCCCCAACACCCCACGTGTGAGCAGGTGCTGTCCAAGCTGGGGGCATTCCAGGGCCCAAAGGGGCTCCAGGAGAGCTGGACAGGGACCTGGGACAAGGGATAGAGGGACAGGACACAGGGAATGGCTTCCCACTGCCAGAGGGCAGGGTTAGATGGGATAGTGGGGAGAAATTCCTCCCTGTGAGGGTGGGGAGGCCCTGGCACAGGGTGCCCAGAGAAGCTGTGGCTGCCCCTGGATCGCTGGAAGTGTCCAAGGCCAGGTTGGATGGGGCTTGGAGCACCCTGGGATAGTGGAAGGTGTCCCTGTCCATGACAGGGGGTGGGAATGGAGGATCTTCAAGGTCCCTTCCCACCCAAACCACTCCGGGATGATTCCCATGCAAACAGCCCTGGAATTCTCTGGACCAAAGCGGGGTTGTGGGTGCCCTGGGACATGAGTGCAGTGACACATGCGTGACCTGTGTGTGTCCCTGAGTTCCAGGCGGTGCCCCAGGTGTGAGCAGCAGCCCCAGCACTCCCAGGGCTTACAGCAGATGCCTGCAGAGGAGGGGATTTGTGCTATTTTTACCGACCACTTGCAGGCAGGGCTGGGATTCAATACCCCCCCTCAGCCACAGCCCCAGCAGAGCGCGGCGGTCCCGAGGCCAGGCGTCACCTCCCTCCTGCAAGCCAGGTAAGGCACTGCCACTGCCCCGTGTCCCCCTCCGGGTGTGCTGGTGCTGATATGGGCACGAGACCCCCAGCACTCGCACGTGACAGGGAAGAACCCCCAGCATGTGAATTTGCCTGAATTTCTCCCCCTCTCTGAGGTGGATCAGACATTTCCCCTTCTCTTGGAGAGAGGATTGGTGAGGCTGCAATGGGGACAAAGACTTAGGAGCTGATATTTGCCTGGTTTTTTCCAAAAAGTGGCAAACAGGACTGTTTGGGGAGCCCTTGCCTGAGTATTCCAGCCTGGCTCACGGGTGTGAAGTTCAGGGTGGGAGCAGAGTGTGGGGTAGCTGGGAGAGTGCTTGTGGTCTGTCTCCAGCCTCCTGGCATGGGGGAGCATGTCAGGATTGGCTGTGTTTGGGTTTATGGGATTATTTCTTTTAAGGATTTCCATGATCCAGTGGTTCAATAAGCTTTACAAGCTTTTCGCAGCTGGGACAGTGCAAATAGTGCAGAATGAGCTTGTCCAGATCCTCTTGTCCCCATCAGGGAGCGAAGTCTCTCGCAGATGCTCCAGATCCAGCTGGACTCCAAAAGTCCTGGCACTGGGGATTGCTGGGGATGTCTCACTGGCACAGCTGAGTCCCTGCTGTTGTTTGGGAAGCCAATTTAGGACTATTTGGTCCTAAAACTTGACTGACCTTGGTAGAGGTCGTGAGCTCGAGGTGTGGCGTGGATCCCACCCCAAGGAATGCTGGGCTCTGCTCCAGCAGGGGACAATGGAAACGCTGAGGGCCTGCACCCAGCCCTCGCCAGCTTCAGGGAGGGAAAGGATCCTCTGCCACCCCCAAAATAAACTGGGGGCAGCAGCTGGGACCCAGCCTGCTCAAGGCACCAGTGCGGCCCGGTGTCCTCTGGGATGTTTGTCACCACACCAAAAACCTCCACAAAGGCAGGAAACAGGATCTGTCTGACTTGGTTTGAGGACAAAGATGTTCCTGTTCTTGGGATTTTTCCTTGTAAATCCAGGGATGTGGATTGGGAGGCTCTGGGGGAGATGATTCCTGCTAGGATTTTATTACATTTTCCCCCCCAAACCACATTTATTCAGGACATGTCTCTGGCTGAGCTGTGGGGGCATGGGGAGGGAACAGGGACAAGGGCACAGAGCCAGGAGGTGCCCTGAGATTTGATTGGCACAGGCTCCATGCAAACCTGGGAGCAGCTGTTTGAGACCAGCTTTTCATTTCCCCTAGGAGGAAACTTTGGGGTCTAAAGCAGTTTCCAAATTTTGGGGGATGAAAAAGGATCAAGGCAAAAAATCCCAGCTTGTCCATTTCACTCCTAAGGAAAAGGACTAAACCCACGCCTGGAAAATGCTGTTTGAGGGGAAAAAATTTAAAAAGGATTGGTATTTCCCCCCACATTTTTCTGCTGCTTGGGTTTGCAGGGTGCCCCAGCTGCTCAGCACAGGAGGGGTCAGAGCAGGGCCAGGGGAGCAGCGTGGGTTGGATCAGCTGCCAGGGCTTGGGATCACCAGGCAAATGTAAAATAGGAAACCCTGAGTGTTTCACCGGGAATGTGGCTGCTGAAGGAACCTGCTCAGCTGTGGGCTCTGATTTAGAGAATCCCAGAACGGGTTGGGTTGGAAGGCACCTTAAAGATCTTCCAGTCCCACCCCTGCCATGGGCAGGGACACCTTCCACTAGCCCAGGGTGCTCCAAGCACCATCCAGCCTGGCCTTGGACACTTCCAGGGATGGGGCAGCCACAGCTGCTCTGGGCACCCTGTGCCAGGGCCTCCCCACCCTCCCAGGGAACAATTCCTTCCCACTATCCCACCTCTGGCAGTGGGAAGCCATTCCCTGTGTCTGTCACTCCATTCCTTGTCCCAGAGTCCCTCTCCAGCTCCCCTGGAGCCCCTTTGGGCACTGGAAGGGGCTCTGAGGTCTCCCTGGATCCTTCTCTTCTCCAGACTGGACACCCTCAGCCCTTGCACTCCCCGGGTGGGTTTTGGCTCTCCCACCCCTGCCGTTGCCCACGGGAGCTGCAGGACAGGACTCTCTGAGCCGACACAGTGGGGGGACCCGAGACACCCCCGTTTCTCCTGAGATTTCCAGCCTCCATCCCTTGCCCCGAGCTGGGGCGGGCGACGCAGCCGGCGGGGGAAGAGCTCGGAGCTTGGGAAAAGCCCCGAGGAGCAGCAGCCCGAGCCCTGCGGGGCCGGCTGGCGGCACGCTGCAGCTTGCCCGAAATGCAGCCAGGTTTTCCCGGAGCCGGCGGCTCGCCCCGTGTTTCCCAGCGGGGCGGAGGCTCGGAGCCGCTTCCCTCCGCCGACAGCGCGGGGCAGCAGCGCACCTCGGCATCGCTCCTCGCTGCCCTCTGCGTTTGTGTGCGCTTGGGATTCGCACCTTTGTTCCAGCTTCTCTCCCTTTCCTTGGCAGGGCACAGCACACGCCGCGATGCCAGAGCCGTGAGTAGCTGCAGTCCCCCGGGACCCCACAAACCCTCGCCCGGCTGCGCTCGTCCCTTTGGGGAGGATCAGCTGGAGACCCTGCCCCGCCCCGGACCTCTGGGCCATTCCCCTTGAAAAAACTCTCTTTAAATGCAAACTGTTCGCCCTTTCAATGTCCCAGTTCACACCGTGGGGCTTTCCTAGATCCCAAAATGTGGATCTGAGGGTGGGCAGCACCTCTGGATTTGCCGTGAGGCTCTCTGTAGCACATTGTACAAATACACCACATTCCCTGGCAAGCAGAGAAGGGAGAAGCTGCCTGCAGAGCTTTCCTGGAGCAGTGACATGGGGATGTCCCAGCCCTGCGAACCCGAGCAGGATCCAAGCATCCTGCCCCAGCTGCAGTGGGAGTGGGGCAATGATGGTGTCTGAACGGCAGGGACTGAGCTGCGGCTGGCACGATGGGCACCGTGCCAGCTCACCTGTCACACCTGAGTGACATTTGGGCTTTCTTAGCTGTGCCCTGAGCTCCCGCTGCATTTCCAGAGGGCACCTTCACCTCAGACCTGGCTCATGTGCTGGTGGCACCTGTGAGACACAGAAATAAAGAACCAATTGCAACCACACGAGATGCTTTCCTTGCCTGTCCCCTCTTTTTTACTCTCATTCCTTGATGCCTTGTTCTCTTCTCTTGTTTTTTCTGCTCCTCCCTGGCTGCTCACTCACCTACAGGGAGGTAAGTGCCTTTCGCTTTGGGAGAGATCTCGTGGGGCTCTGCGTTTGCCGCGCATTTGTTTTCAAAGGGTGTTTTCTTTCCCTCCCCTTTCCCCTAGAGAAAATCCAAGATCACAGCCTCACGCAAACTCTTGTTGAAGGTGAGTCCTGAGGGCTGGAAACTCCCTGGGATTTGTCTTGCTGGGGGAAAGGAGCCAGGCTGGAGCGTGTGGTTGGTGGGACAGGGGTGAGGAGCAGCACAAGGATGGGCTGTGGGGAGCAGCTCCCACCCCACCTCTCTTTTCTCACTCATGTGGGATCTGTGGTCAAAACAAACCTCCCCTTCACTGAGGTGGGGAGAGACCCCCACAGCTTCACCTCTGAAGCCTCAGCCCGTTTGTGCTCCAGCACAAGCCTGGGAGCTCCCTGGGCTCTGGCTTGGGATAAACATTCTCTGCCCCAGCAGAGCCAAGGCAGAGCCAGTGTCAGCACCCAGCGGGACCTTGGCCCCACAGCCCCCGGTGCCACGGCCCCACCTGCACTCAGCGCCCCACACCAAAGCTGTCGGGAGGCTTTGATGTGTGTTTGGGGACAGCAGGGAGGGGGTTGGCACACAAGGCTGTCCCATCCTACAGACGCTGTGTGAGTGGCTCGGGGGGAACCAGAAGCCTGTTCAGTTCACACTTCTGCCATTTCCTTGTGCTCACAGAGTTTGATGCTGGCCAAGGCCAAGGAGGAGTGGGATCAGGAGATTGTGGACAAGCAGGCAGAGAAGGAGAGGTACCTGTCTGAGCGGGTCACTCCACTGCACACCAGTGGGCTCTCCTTGAGCCAGCTCCAGGTATTCCTCAGGCCAAAGGGTGGAGGGAGCTCCTTGGGAGCATGGAGGGGCCTTGCTCACCACTATCCTGTTTCCTTGGCCCCCAGGACCTGTGCAGGGAGCTGCACGAGAAGGTGGAAATTGTGGATGAGGAGAGATATGACATTGAAGCAAAATGCAACCATAACACCCGCGAGGTAGGAAGGAGGACGGGCTGGTTCCTTCTGGAAACTCCCTCCCAGTGGCAGCTCTGGTCTCAGTGGGGATGTGTCATGGACCAGGCTGAGCTGGGATGTGGGACAGGCACCAGGGTTATCTCAGGGCCGGTGTTTGCTCTGCAAGGCACCACTCAGAGCAAGGTTCATCCCTGCCCAAGGGAACTCGAACTGTTCTTGAGGTCTACAGAGAGGTTCCTCGCCCTCCTGGTCTCTCCTGTGGGTCTGAGAGCTTCTTGTGTACAGCTGCCACTTGAGCAGGCTGGGCCCAGCTCTGAGCCTAGGTGGGCAGAGCCTTGGTGGGGGTGGTCCTGCAGGAGAGGTGCAGACCCCTCTAGGGCTCAGTGCTGGCAGAGCCTCCTGCTTCCCACAGGGCCTCTTTGTGCAAGGCAGCCCAGCAGTGACCTCCCACTCCTCCTCCCCCCCTCCCCCTGCAGATTAAAGATCTGAAAATCAAAGTTCTTGATCTCCGAGGGAAGTTCAAGCGCCCTCCCCTGCGCCGGGTCCGCGTCTCGGCCGATGCCATGCTCAGGGCTCTGCTGGGCTCCAAGCACAAGGTGTCCATGGATCTCAGGGCCAACCTGAAGTCTGTCAAGAAGGAGGACACGGAGAAGGTGGGTGACTCCTCTGGAGGCTGAAGATGGACACATTTCCTAGGGGTACCCTTGCCCTTCTCCAGGGTGCCCTGTGTTCACCCCTTGTCAGCTTGGAAAAAGCCTTGTGAGGCCATTCCCATTGCGGGATGTTGTGGGACCACGTAGGACCAGTTAGACTGGGCCAGGCAACTAGTGGATGCTAACACGAGATCTTGGGCTGTGTCCATGCTCCATGCTCTTCCCTCCCAGAGCATGGAGGGGTCTCTCACCTGGGCCTCCTTGGCACCACTGCTGAGCTGCACATGCAGAGTCTGATCTTTGATCTTGTAGGGAACCAGGAGAGCTCCTGCTGGGCACAATCACACCCAGAAAACTCCCAGGGAACTCCCAGACCCAGATTAGATAAGACAGAGCAGCCCAGCACTTGGCCTGAGATAAATGGCCCAGTTCCCACCAGCTTGGCAGAGGTGTGAGAAGGGAAAGTCTCAATGCCAGCGATGCCCAAACCTGCCTAGGGTGTGCAGGTGCCCCAGCACCAGGAGCTGTGCCTCATCCCCAGGGCCCCTCCCCAGAGGGGTTTCAGCAGCTGGTCCCAGTTCAGCAGACTGGATGAGAATCTCAATTTTCAGCTGTTTTTCCTTTGCTCCCTCATTGTGGTACAGCACTTTTCCAGCCCTTTGGTCAGAAAACTGTGCTTACGGCCCTGGGCACCAGGTGGAGAACGGATCTGGGTTTGTTTTAGATGTCGTGAGATGGTGTTGGGGCACAGCTTGTAATCTACAGATGCTGGGGGTTGGCAGAGCAGACACCTGGGCACACTCCCAGAGCTGCTGTCACCAGCCTAGAGCTGCTATCACCTCCCCTGTCTGCTCTGGAAGTGTCTGCCAGGCTCCCACTGTCAGACCAGCAATCCCAGTCCCCACCAAAGGCTCAGAGAAAGTGGAGGTGGGGTTTATATGGGCTGGGAGGGCAATGCAGGAAGTGTTTTTGCTGGCATTTGCCCCACTGTGCTGGTGTAAACCCAAAGTCCCACGTGGTTTCTTCCTCCTAAAGAAATTTTTCTGGGATTATTGAGCCTTCTGGTGCATGAATGCAGCTTGGCCAGGCTTTGAGGAGGGGAGTATCCACATGGATCCAGATCTCCCTGCGGAGATCAGGCCGCTGTTTTCCGCCTCCCCAGCCAGCTCCTCGTGCAGGGACACACGGCAGAGGGACAGGGACTTTGCGAGGGGGCAGCGGTGTCCCCCAGCTGAGGGCTCTGCGCAGGGGGAGGGACAGGGCAGGGCTGGCAGCCCCTCACCGCCCGGCCCTCCCGCAGGAACGTCCTGTGGAAGTGGGCGACTGGCGCAAGAACGTGGAAGCCATGTCGGGCATGGAGGGGAGGAAGAAGATGTTCGACGCTGCCAAGTCCCCCACGGGGCAGTGAGAGGTAGGGCCGGGTGCTGATCCCCCCGTGCTCCCTCAGCCTCCTGGACTGTGCTTGGGGGGGATGCAGAAATGCCCCCACTCCCTACAGAAAAAGGCAACCCATCCCCATGTCCCACCCCACGCTTGGCTGGGGGTCTGTCCCACACCCCCCTGCCACGGGGTCCCTGCCAGCCCCTCTCCTCCTCTCCTGGGTGCTCCCCTGTGGGTGTGCTGCCCGAGCCGCCTCATCCCGTGGCCATCGCTGGCACCACCGCCAGGCTGCTGGCAGCGGCCAAAGCCGCCTTGCTGCCCCTCTGCTGTTTCTTTCCCACAGGAGCACTGGGAAGAAGACCGTCCCCATCCCTGCTGCCAGCCTTCCTTCGCTGCTCCTCCGTCCCTTTGTGCCCCTCCCTGAATTCCCACTGAGCTGAAACAGAAGGACACCGGTGTGGGAAGGAGACCTGAGCTTCTTCCACCCAGCAGTGCCCTCGGCCCTGCTCCTGCACTGCGTCCGCCCCATCAGCCGCACAGGCCGCGCTGTCCCCAAGGGCCACTGGCCACCCCTCCCCTCCCAGCCCTGCAGAGATGCCCAGAGGCAGCTGCTGCTCCCCCCATGCCCCATCCCAGCGGCTCAGCCTGAGATGTGTCACCCCGAGATGTCCCTGTGGAGCCACACGGGTATTAAAGGACGTGTCCTGGGCCGAGGTCGCATGGGCTCGTCACTGGGGGAGCTCTGCCCAGGGCCAGGTCGCCCTGCAGTGTCCCCATGCTGGCACTCAGACACCAAGCCCTGGGGTCACACAGGCTCAGCCCTTGCAGCCCCAGGCTGCTCCTCATGTCCCACCAGCTCTGCTGAGCGCCCTGGCTTGTTCAGGGCCACCCTTTCTGGGCCTCAGGGGTGCGGCACCTTCCCACACCGGGCTTGGTGAATTGAGCTGCCTGTTCTCCAAGCCCCACTTCTCCTCTGCTTTGGGAAAAGCCTTCAGAGCTCCAGACACCAACTCCCTCACCGGCTGCCCTGCCACAGGCACTGGAGCTGTGACGATTGGGGCAATCCCATTTCAAGTCTTAATTCCAGAGATGAATCTGTATTTCAGGCCAAACATCCCATGCTCCCCCTGGCCCAACCATTTCCTGTGTCACAGCCCCCCAGACTGCAGCTGGTCCATGAAAGCAGCTGGGAATGTGTCAGCTCATTCCGGAGCAGGGTTGCAGGGGTGAACAAGTGCGAATTCAAACCACATGGGGTCTCCTGGCTGGGGCACTGCAGGAGATGCTCAGCCCACACCCACAGAGCGCTGCTCTTGGTAGGTGCAGCAGTGCCTTGTCTGTGTTCCCAGGGTATCCAGGGGAATTGCAGCATCCACAGGCTCAAGCCCACACCACACCGGGGTGTGTTGCAGCACCCCCCATCCCTTTGGAGTGAGCCTGTAAAGTGCAGAAAATGCAATAAACTGGGAGCAAAGGGCAGGTCCCAGCCAGGGCTGGGAGGAAACAGCATCAAAAAGTGTGCTGGCTCCATGAGAGATCAACCTTCCCAGGAAAACACTGCATTCCCTAAAGAAAGGGATGGGAAAGGGTGGCCCCACGCAGATGGCTCCTGCAGGACTTCCCACAGCAGACTCAGGGCTGGCAGTGGGAGTGAGGGAGAGGCTTCAGGAGGTGGATTTGGGTTTGGGTTTGGCTCTGGCTCCAAGACAGCTGAATTCCTCTGGCATCACATCCCTTCCTTTGGCCAATTCAGGGATGCTGAGCCCAGCTGCTCACTGTCCCCGGGCACAGAGGGTGAGGGAGGAGACTACTGGGGACACTTCTGTAGCTTGGCCACCAGCACACAGGCTGCCACAGCACCCTGCAGCTCCTTCGTGGAGGATTCAAAACTCATATGCAAACTCTTCCCCAAATCAGGCATAGATCAGAGGAGGCTGCCACTGGAAAATGCACATTTGCTCCCTTGGCTCAGTCTTTGGGATGCTCAGTCCTTGTCCTTTCACCCGATCCTCCAACCCCTCAGCATCCTCCTGCAGGACTGGAGCAGTTGCATGGCACACAGAGCCTTTCCTGCCCATTTTTTATCTTTTCAAGCTTAATTTGGCCAAGCAGCTGCAGCCTAGCAGGATGCCAGGACTCGTTTGTCCTCACTGCAGGCACCCCAGGACAGGCTCCAGGCAGGCCCAGCCCTGGGAAGCATCTCTGTCTTGGCCAGCAGCAGTGACGCAGCTCCCAGAGGTGACCAGGGATGGTGCATGGTGACATCCCAGGGTCTGCCGAGGCCCAGCCTGCCCCACCTGCAGGCAGAAGGTTTTGGGTAGCAGCTCACCCCTCCAAGCTCAGGGCCCAGGCGGGAGCGGTGCCGAGGCAGCGTCCTGAGATCTCTGTGCATCCCCAGAGGGAACTCACAGAGGTCCTGGCAGAGGAAGAAAGATGTGCAGGGAGAGTTAATAACCGTGACCTGACCAACTGGTAGAGCTGGAAAATGCAAGAGAGGAAACAAAGCCTTCTTCAGGCCTGGAACAGAAGCAGAAAACGGCCCAGCAGGGGCTGAGAACAGTTCTCTGAGCTTAGTACAATTAGGCTATTTTTCTAATTTAAAAAAAAGGGTGGAGTTTTTGGGGTGGAGAGGGATGGAAGGGAGATGAAAGGCAGTAGGGGTGCCGTGCGCCAGGCCCTGGTCAATGCTGGGCACTCAGGCTGTCCCTGTGCCCATGCCTGTCCCTGTCCCTATCCATGTCCCTGTGCCCAGCCTGCCCTCAGATCCTGCTCACCCAAAACTGCTGCAGAGCCAAACCTACGGGCTGCAGCCCCAGCAAAGGCAGCCAGGTGTGCTCAGCAAGCTCCCGGGGCCCACATGCCCTTGTCATGGGCTACCAGTGGCTTCGTGGGGCCACGTTCTGTTTTAAATTGAGTGGGGAGAGAAAAACCCACCCCCAAAACTTTTCTCCCTGCAAGGTTCCCTACTTTTACAAGGTATAATGCTCACCAGTCACTCGGTCCCATTTTCATCCCACTCTGGTGGAAAACCACACTGACTGCGATGGCAAAACAAAGTTTCACAGATTTCAGTTTTACTAGGAAAACAGAAAAAGTGCATGGGAAAAAAGCTCTTTTAGCGGGACTGAGTCTCCAAGGGAAGATGCAACAGTCAGCTCTGAGATCTCCTGGTTGGATCAGGGACTGGGATCCAAGTCTTCCTCTCCATCTGTGCTCTGGAGCTGCTCCTGTGGCCCTGGGCCAGCTGGGATCCCCTTGGCAAAGGTAAAGGCTGAGCCTTTCATCCCGGGATGCACGTGGCTTCCCTCACCCACAGCTCTGCAGTCCCAGGGTTGTTTCCCTCCCAGGTGACAACAATCTCAGTTTCTGCTCACTGAATTAGAAAGAAACCCTCCAGACCATTTTTCCTGAAAATTCAGCCCAAATGGAGGACTCACAAGGCTCTTCTCAAGGAGAGAGACCGATGCTGGAGGAGTCACTGGTGTCTCTTTCTAGAGGAGCTGGAAGTCAGCCCTGTCTCCTCAAGCTGAGCAGAGCCCAGTCCCCACTGTCCTGCAGTTTCCTCCACTGCTGCGTAGAACCCTGAAAGAAAGCAAAGCAAAGCACTAGAATCTTAAAGTTACACATATTTCAATTTAAATTGGACAGTAGGAAAAAAATATCATCAAGACAGTATGGACTTCCAAAAACATCCCTCGATGGTTGTAACCTGGTCCCTTCCGAGTTACGGGGACATGTGACCCCCTTGCTGACCAGTCATGCTCAGAGAGACATGAACTGGGTCCAAATATTTCCCTGAATATTTGCAGCTCAGCTGGAGGCTGGAGCTGCAAAGGGAGGATGGGAGAAAGGTCACTGGTGATGGGCAACCTTGGGGTGGGAGGGGGTGAAGTTTATTCCATGGCATCTGCGGGTTACTGCAGATTCTTGCCCTGAGCAGGGCTGGCACAGGCTGCAGCCCCCGAGGTGAAGGTGAAACATCACCCCTGGGACCCCTATGGGCTCTGGGTGCAGGATCAGACCCCATGGCAGGGCCATGGCATAGCCCTCCCTCACCCCTGACTCGTCACAGCTGGTCCTGTGTGTCTCCTGTGGTAAAAACCGGGAAGGAATTTTCCCCTCCTGCAGCCTCCCAGGCTCAGGTGCTGCAGCCCCGGGGAGGAGCAGAGCTCGGGGTGAGCAGGGCATATCCCTCTTGCCCAGCTTCCCTTGCTGGGCCTGAGCCCTGCCCCTCACTGCTCACAGATTCCTCAGGAATCACAACCAATTCAGGGGAGCCCAGGGACAGGACAAGGAGCAATGCCCACAAACTCAAACAAGAAGTTCAACCTCAACATGAGGAAGAATTTCTTTCCTTGGAGGGTGCAGAGCCTAGGAGCAGCTGCCCGGGGAGGGTCTGGAGTCTCCCTCTCTGGAGACACCCCAAACCCGCCTGGATGTGTCCCTGTGTCCCCTGCTCCAGGTGACCCTGCCTGGGCAGGGGGTCGGACTGGCTCATCCCCAGAGCTCCCTTGCAGCCCCAGCAACCCTGGGATTCTGTCGCTCCCTGTGCTGTGAGGGTGCAGCTGTCACAGAGCTGCTGGCAGTGAGCCAGGCCTGTTCTGTCCGTCCCCTGAGAAGTTTGCGCTGATGTCACTTTTGGGGGATGTCCCTCTTTGCCATCGTTAGACCTGGAGTATCACAGGGACGGCATCTGGAGGCCAATCTGCAGGGAATGGAATGGGAACCTGAAGAATAATGAGGCACCATGGTGGAATTTCTGAAGCAAGATTTGTCTTTTTTTTTTAAATAAAAAGCTAAATTCTAAAGGAAAAGAAAACCTCTGGCAGCTTGTGTCAAGCAGTTCAGACAATGGATATTCCTTCCCGACAGAAAAGGCCGTGATCGGGCTTGGTTCAGTTTCTGAGCAAGCACCAATTCCAGACCCTTCCTGGCTTTCTCTCACAGCAGAGCTCTCTCACAGACATCTCCCCAGAAGCTGAATGCATTTTAGGGGGAAGGAGAGCCCTGGACCATTCCAGGGCCTGCAGAGCACCATCCCAGGGATGCAGGGAGACCTCCAGCTCCTCCCAGAGCTTTTTAATGCTGGTGGGGCCTCTGGGAGCTGTGGCACCACTGCAGTGCTGGGATGGAGCCAAGCAAGAGGGAAAGCCCCTTTTCCTGGCCATGGAGCCCCATGTCCCAGGCCAGGGGGGAAGCCTGGGAAGAAAGTGCTGCTCCACCATGGCAGAGCAGCAGGGATGAGCCTTGGGAGACAGGGAGGAGCTGAGCCATGGCTGAGGGACCAGCACAGCACAAGGGCTGGAGGTGGAGGGTTCATGGCTGGGCCCCGGGAGAAGCTGAGGAATGCCATAATTACAGCACAGTTGTGGAAACTGGGAGCTCTCCACCACCCTGCAGCCAAAGAAACAGGCTCTGCACCGTGACGAGACACAAGACACTGTTCCCAAGGGAAAAACCAGCCCTGCTGAAACTGGTCCAGCTCCTTAGCGGATATTAATGAGTTCTGCTGATCACACCAGGGGAAGCTCTGGGCTCCTCCTTGGGCAGGTGCAGCTCCCCTGGGCAGAGCAGGGGAGAAGGGTTCGGCCCTGGAGCTTCCCTGCTCTGAGCATATCCTGTGGCTCTGCTCCCTCGGCCACGAGCACAGAGCCTTCCCCTTGGGGCTGTGGGTCTGGAACAGCAGATGGGACAGCCTGGAGCAGGGAGCGGGTCTGGATAAACATCAGACTGGTTCTCTGGGCATCTCTTCCCCCACACACTCATCTCTCTGCCTGATTTCATCACCCTCAGCTCTGGCGACCTGCAGTTTGGGCTGGGCTTTGGGGATGAGCTCAGGGTGGCCTAAATAACTTTGTTAAGGGAAGTCTGGTCTGACAAACCAACTGTTGTTTGCTGAAGGCATGAATGAGCCTGAGGATAAGGGTGACCTAGGAGACAAAGCATTTTCCTGGGTTTCCAGAAGCAAAGACCTTTAGGTCAAGCACAGCTAAGAGAGAAAGTCCAAGCAGAGCTAAATAATCAATCAGCAGAGAGCAAACAGTAGTGAGATAACAAACTGCTTGTAATTCCTCTGATTTCGTCACAGCAGAGGGGAAAACTGATGATGCAGACATTCAGAAGGATCTGGCAGCACCTGGAGTTTGGGGATAAAGTGGCAAAGGAGGTTTGGAGGGGTATAAAGTGACACACAGGGGAAAAATCCAGCATGAGATGAGTGGCTGTGAGCTGGCTTTGTCTCCTTGGGAGCAAAATCTTGGGATTACTGTGGACATGAAAAGATGTGAGGAACATCAGGGAAAACAGGAGGTCCAGGAGACAGCAAAGATCTCCAGCCAAGAGAGATCAATGCTTTGTGCTGCCAAACAGCCCAGCAGGACCCATCCAAGTTAAAGGAGGAGATTTCCAGCAGTGGGGAATAGGCCTTGGGAACTTCTTGCTGAAGGATATTTTCTCTACTGACCATTTTCCTGGGTTTGAGGGAAACAGGGCAAACCCACAGAGGAGAAACCCTCTGAGGGATCTTGAATAAAGTGGAAACTCTGTTCAGCTCCAAAGGTTTCCGAGCTGCAAATAAAGCCCCGGCAAGGGGTGAGTGTCAGCCAGGCTCATCCTCTGCCTAATCCCCAGGCACTAAATGCCCGTGTAGAATTTCTTCAACTTAATAACAAGAGGAATCGCAGACTGGGAGGTTTTATATTCCTTTGCTGTGTAGATCCTAGCTGGGGGTGTTCTTTCACTGCCACGTTCAATCTAATCCTTTGGAAAACCCTGCTAAGTCCTGTGCCCCAGTGCTATCCCTTGGCAATGAGTTTTGCAAGCGCCATGCTTGCTGTGCATTAATCACAGAGCTTTTATTGCTCTAGAGGAGCTGTTGATGCTGGACTGCTATATATAGTCTGTCAGCAATTAGCAGGATGCTTGCAAGGTTATTTAAGTAATTTTTTTCCCTTATGCCACAACTGGCTGAATTCTCTGTATATATGAAAACACTTGAAAGACGAGTGATTACTGCAAGACAGAAAAGCAGAGTGCGAGCCCTGCTTGGAGCACGCGGCTTGTTTGACAGGGCTATCTCCTAGAAATGGGATTTTAATCAGGAACCTTTGATTAAAATCGTTGCTCAGGTCATGGCACACCCCTGTGGGCTGGAGGCGTGCAGGGCCGGCCCAGCCTCACAACCAGTTCCTCGGGCTGGTGCAGGGATGGATCTCACTGGGAGCAGGGGTTGTACTCAAGGGGTCCTGGCTGACATTTCCTGCAGGGAGCAGCGCCTGGCTGCCCGAGCAGTGGGGGCACTGGGGTCCTGGCCATGCTGTGGGAAAATCCAGGCTGGGACCTGCCTCTGCTGTGCCTGGGCCCCCCATGCCCCCTAAGACAACCCCCATTCCCCCACTAAAGGCCGTGCCCCAGTGGCTTCACACCTACCCTTGGCAGGAGGGGCTGCCCTCTGTAAGGGTGGGGGTCTCGGGGCACACCTACAGGCCGGGATGGCTTTGATGGGCTGGGTGCAGGCACGGGATCAGCCTGGACACACAGCTCCTCTCTGGCACAGGGCTTCAACACACAAAAATTGGATCCCCCCATGCTCCAGCCCCCTCCCCCGAGACTGAGTGCTCACTGCTGCAGCAAAGCTCATAGGAATCGGGAGACCCTGACAGCTCCATCCAAGACATCTAGAAAGGGCTGGAAGGAGCAGGGGACCCTCCCAAGCTATTTGGAAAGGGCTGCACTGCGCCCAGCCGGAGGTGTTTTAATGACTGTTTTGGATCCCCGGGAGCCAACCTCCTCCCACTCAGCCCGGGGTAATTCACCTCCTCCGCCGCGCTGCAGGAGTTGTTGACTGGTGGATTGTGGCTGGTAGAACAGGTTCTCTGCAGGGAGTTGTCTCCGAAACCCTGGGAGACGTGGATCCTCGAGCCGCGGGTCCCGGCTCGGAGCCTGGCAGCGAGGAGGGCTCTGGTTTTGCGTGGCACTGCTGGGCAGGGCGGCCCTCGCCCCGCGCCGCTGGCACACAAATCACAGCCCTGCCTGAGTCAGGTAGATAAGGAACCATGTGATGCAGCTGGTGGAGAGCGGGTGGCAGGCAGGGTAAAGGTGCACAGGGAAATAACCTTGCAGGGAGTTCCTCCCACCCTTCTCGGGGAACGGAGTCTCCGCGCAGCGCTGATCCCCGCGGCTCCCACGGCACCTTGGCCTGGATGCCTGCTCGGGTTCTGGGGGCTCTCTGAAACTCCCGGGAAGCAGGAATGTCCTTTAGCAGAAGGAACTGGTCCGATCTCTCCAGGTAAGTGCTGCGGATTAATGCTTAACCCTTTCCAGCGGCGGCAGGGAGGGGTGAGGGTGGGCTGCTGGTGGCCGAAGGGGCTTTCGGGGAGGATGGGAAGAGGGGACAGCTGCCCTGGAGGTGGTGTTTGTTGTTTGCAGAGGTGAACGCCTGCCCCACGGAGAGCTCGGCACTGCCTGAGTTTCTTGTGGCTGGGCAAGATCAGAGGCATTTTTGTTTCTGCTGCCTGGGGAAGCTGAGCCCTGCACAGGAAAATTACCTGGATTAGCATTCTCGCCCCACGCTGGATACATTTTGGGTCTGTTTTGCCTTTCTTTGGGGTACAGACTGTCTGGGCTATGCCTCTAGACTTGCTCTGGAGCTGGCTGGGGGCGTTTCCACTCCCCCCATGCCCGTGCAGCCCCCGGCTGCGTGTCCTGCTCTGCCCTGCGGAGACCGCAGCCCATCATGTGCTGAGCAAGCCCTGATTCAGCGGCAGTGACTGAGCAATCCCTGAGCAATCCCCGCAGCACTGCCAGCTCCCTCGGCCTTCCTAAAGAGTGATCCAGAGCAGAGGAGGCTCCTGGGCATCCTGGGGTGGGTCAGGGGCTCACATGAAGCTGGAGCAAGGTGGGATCAACCCTGACCCACTGCAGACCGCAGGGCAGCCCCGGCTGTGCAGGAGCAGTGATAGAAACTCAAACACAGCCACTGTTCCACAAATCAGAGCAGGAATCCTGGTTCAAGTAGATGTGATGGCTCTGAGACTTAACTGCAAACCTCGGTATCGGGTGTAAGGGGAGTTCATAGAATCCCAGAATGGGTTGGGTGGGAAGGACCTTACAGCTCATCCCCTTCCACTCCCTGCCATGTGCAGGGACACCTCCCACTAGCCCAGGGTGCTCCAAGCCCCATCCAGCCTGACCTTGGACACTTCCAGGGATCCAGGGGCAGCCACAGCTGCTCTGGGCACCCTGTGCCAGGGCCTCCCCACCCTCATTGTGAAAAAGTTCCTTATTTTAATTGAGACCCCACTGCTCAGAGGCCGCCAGCTTTCAGCTGCCTTTGCCATGGATGGGACAGATCCAGAGGCTATTTCAGCCCCGTCCAGATCCATCTCCTCTGAGCCACGGACCTACCCCAACACCAGCCCAGCTGGGTCCTGCATCCCGTGTGCTTCACAGCCCCAGAAAGTATCTCCTGAGAGCCCTCCTGAGATGAGGCAGCACTGAAACAGCAGAAATGTCAGAAATCTCTGCACTAATCATTGACAGGGCAGGAAAGGACAAGGCAGGGACACTCGCCAATGTTTTTTACTCCTCTCTCTGAGTTAAAAAAGGTAAGACAGCAAAAAAAAAATCCCTCTTTGAAAAGAGGAGGGAAAGATTGGCAGAGCAAATCCATAGCCTGATGGGTGGATCACTTAATTACAAACAGCGAAGAGCTGCCTGTGGACAGTGCCAGATTTTGTGCTGCCTCAGAAGGAACCACAGTAATTCAAGGCAGGAAAATCCCATTTTCACTTCGAAGGAGCCTGTCCGTGTAAAAACAAAGAAGTACCTGGTCGTCATGAGGATTCAGCCCGGCACTGGTGCTCTGTGCTGTCACTGCTGGAGGGACAGGAGTGCAGCGGCACCGGCACGTGTGTTCCCCCAGCCAGCCGGGAGCCGGCCGGCACGGTGCTGCAGGGATCGCTGCCCCGGTGCCGTGCGAGCGCGGCCGTGCTGCCGCCCCGGCCCGCCGGGCTGTCCCCACCCGGGGGTGCTCCCTGGGCACATCCCAGCCTTCGCCAACCCCGTCTCTCCCGGTACCGAGCGTGCCACCGGAGGCCGCCTGGAGACCCCCAGCAGTGGGTCCGATTGCTGTTGGGGCTGTTCGGCTGTGGGGTCAGCGGGAGAGAAGGGCAGCGAAGCCCTGTCCCCACCCTGGCACTGCCCTGTCCTGCCCCCTGCCCGGAGCTCTCGGCCGGCTCCTGTCCCCACCCTGGCATTGCCCTGTCCTGCCCCCTGCCCGGAGCTCTCGGCCGGCTCCTGTCCCCACCCTGGCATTGCCCTGTCCTGCCCCCTGCCCGGAGCTCTCGGCCGGCTCCTGTCCCCCCTTCGCTCCCGTCGCGCTCCGCCGGCCCCGAGCAGGAAGAACAGAAGCCGCAAACACTCGCGGGGGGTAAAGCGGTTTAATTTATGACCGGCTGGGATTACTCAGTAACTCGGACCAGCCGCGAGTCCCCGCGGCCGCTCTCGCGGTAACGCG
Organism: Dryoscopus gambensis; assembly: GCA_013389985.1. Classification (NCBI taxonomy): domain Eukaryota; kingdom Metazoa; phylum Chordata; class Aves; order Passeriformes; family Malaconotidae; genus Dryoscopus; species Dryoscopus gambensis. The sequence goes on along the minus strand of WEIT01004587.1, from coordinate 91,542 downwards.
GCCCTACCCCTCTGACTTTCGCCAAAAGTCAAATTCATGGCAAAGCCTGAGCCTGGGTGCGCTGGATGGAGCTGGGGTGAGGTGCTGGGATGGACCCTGCGCAGGGAGGTTCTGTTGGGGTGCCGGGAGCTCCGTGGGGTTCCCTGCAGTGTTTGTGGCTGATTGAGGGCTCGTGTTGGGGGAGAGCAACCCGGCTCTGAAAAGCTCCATGCAGCCAATAAAAATATTTTTCAAGATGGTTCATGCACCGGCACAGAAGGTGGGCAGGTTTGGCACAGGGGATGGGCAGGTTTGGCACAGAGAAAGGATGGCAGAGCTGGTGTTTTCCAGACAACTTTTTATTCCAAGTGGCGTTTTATACAAAAAAAGAAAAAGAAGAAAAAAAAAATCTAGCCACATTTGGCTTGCGCAAAATAAAATGCTCGAAGATGATTCTGAACCTTGTTTTTTTAGCTCAGTCGGTGATTATAAACAATTCCCAGTCCAGGCACATGCAGGGAGGAAGAGAAGCCCTGCCAGCCCCATCCCCAGGCACAGCCTCTCAGCAGTTGCCTCCATCCTCTGATACTTTTGCATCTGAGGCTTTTTGCTCTGTAAAAATTAAATTGCCATCACCACAACTTGTTTTTTGGGCTCAAATCTTGTGCCATAGTGGTTACCCTTCCAGTTTATGTGATTTAGGTCTGTGTGGTAGCTCAAGGGTCCTGGTCTGGCTGAGTTACAGGTTCAGTATCCTTCCCCTGGAAGGTTTGCTTAATATAGGGATTCCTTTGAAATGAGTGCTCCCTCCAGCAGGAGAAAATAGGAGTTGGTAAGTCAAGTGCTCGCTTTGGGAAGGGTCTACATCAGCTGGGTGGAGTGAGAGCACTTTGGGACGCTTGGCTTGTGCTGGCATCGCTCTCCTCCAGCGAGGTGACTTCTGTCAGCCCCTCGGGCTTGCCCAGGGTGTTGCAGTTCCTTTCTTGTCTGGCACCAGGGCTTCAGGGTCGCCATGCAGGACACAGCCTTCCCATGTCCTTGTCTTTCCTCCCAAACAGCCTGGCCAGGCAGAGGACCCTGGAGGATGAGGAAGAGCAGCAAAGAGAGCGCCGGCGAAGGCACCGCAACCTGCTGTCCTCCACATCCACGGATGAGGAACCTGCCAGCCCTGTCAAAGACACCAGCCCAGCTTCCAGCAGGTCTGTGGGGTCCTGCTGGCATTGGCCTCGCTCCTGACCCTGAGCCCTGGCAGCTGCTGCTGCGGTGGGTGGGAGTCGCTCCTGGCTGTGGGAAGAGCTGAGCTCCAGCGGCCCTTGGGGAGGGATGGGCTCCCCAGGAGGAGCACGAGGAGGGATGGCTCGGGGGGCTCTCTGTGGCACAGGAGCAGGAGTGCTGGGGGAGGGCTGGTGCCAGGGCAGAGCTCAGGTGGGTGCTGGCCATGCCCAGGTGGGATCTGCAGCAGGTAAGGGGTGCCCAGCTCTTCAGGGCAGGAGAGCGGAGCAGGCAGAGCCTGGCTGTCTGTGCTGCCCCTCTGAACCTCACAGTGACGCTGTGGGACCTTGGCTGAAGTGGGGATGTGACCCAAAGGCTTTCCAGTGGTGCTTCCAAAGTCCCTGGCTGCAGGGAGCTGGGATTTGGAGGTGCTCTAGGACGAGGCTGCCCTTAAACAACCCGACCCACTCTCTAAATTGATCCTGGAAGTGTCCAATATTTAGGTGGTTTGTGTCCACAGTGAGACTCCCACTCCAGAGGTGTTTCTGTGTTTCAGACACATGGAGTTGGGATGCTTGGGTTGGATATGGGGTGGATGGGGGCTGGACATGACTAAAATGAACCAGGTGGGAAGGACAAGCCCCCGTTCCCTGGTGCTGACACAGGCTGGCCGTGTGGTGGTTGCAGTCCTGGAGGAGGGCAAATGTTATCCCACCTCCTTCCCGATCCCGGGAGTGTGCACAGCCCTCCCCTTCCCGGACCTTGTGCCTGTTTGCCTGTGGGAAGGAGAGGAAACAGCTTTTCGGAGGTCATGTTGGGACTGTGGGTGGACCTGCCAGAGCAGATTGACTTCCAACCGACACTTCCCACTTACAGATGGGGGGATTTTTCCTAGTCCAGTGAAGAGTCACAGCCACACTTCTTATCCAGCAGTAGACCCAGCACACTGCCCTGAGCCTGGATCTCCTTGGCACAGGACTTGGTGGGTGCTGGTGTCCTGAGATGAGGCTGCAGAAATGCTTCATCTCTCCAGCAAAAAGGAAAAAAAAAGACTTTTGATCCAAACTTTTTCTCAGACAGCTGAGCTGGGGTGATGGGGATGAGTGTGGCTGCAAGCCCTGGTCTGCCGGGAGGACTCCAGGATGTTGGTGGGATTTTTATGTCCCTCCCCAGAGCCTTTTGCCTCACTTGCAGCATGAAATCTGCCCCTCTAGCCCCAGATGCTGAGGTTGTCATCCCATGTTGTCTCTGTCCCTAGACCTCCATCCCTGGTGAAGCCGCAGTCTCCAGAGGATGGGGAGGAGAGAAAGCTGCCAGAGGTGCTGAAGACACAAGAGGGGAGAAGGACGAGGTGCCTCCCGCCCGTGTCCGAAAAGCTGAGGCAGGAGAAGGAGCAGAAGGAGCCAGGAGTGGCAGAAAGCTGCCTGGAGGCAGGGCCACAGCCCTGCGGGAGGCAGGAGAGCAGCCAGGCTGCAGAGCGGGGTCAGGAGGTGGCCAAGGGCAGAGGGGACCCGCCAGGAGACAAGAACCTGGAGCTGGCCTCCAAGAGGAAGGTGGTGGTGAGGGCACTGGTCCAGGCCAAAGAGCAAGGAGTGAGGACTCCTCGGGGGGAGCAGAGGAAGGAGGAGAAGGAGCCACCAGAGGTGGGGAGCTGCCGGCTCCGGGAGGTGAAGATCCTCACCAGGGTGGGAAACCACAGCACAGAGGAGAAAACCTCGGCGGTGGCCTCAGCTCCGGAGCAGCAGGTGAGCAGGAATGGATGGATGGGGCACCACGCCTCGGGGGCAGAGGTCCTGGGTGCTGGGAGGACCAGAGAGAGGGACAGCCCAAAAGTACCAGGAGGGAAATCGGACCTGAAGGATTTTGGGGAAGGTTTCTCTGAGAGCTGCAAACCATGAGGTGGTGGACAGGGTCCCATAACCTCCTTCCCCTCCCTGGCCCGCGCTGTCCTGATCACATTCTCCAGCAAGCCCCTCTGTCTGCCATCGTGGTGACACTGAAGAGCTCTTTGGGACTCTCTATGTCCAACTGAGACAGGAAAGGCTTGAAGGATTTTGATCTCAAACTCCTGCCTCAAACCCAGTTCCTGCCCTGACTGCTCAGCTCCTGCACCTCAGTCTTCTCTGCAGGCTCTGCAGGGATGCATCTGATACCTCCTTTTTCCCCAGCAGCCATCCAGGAACCCCTCAAAGCAGGTAATCCAGCTGTCCCCTGCCCAAGATGAACCTGCAGAAAAGCCAGACTCTTCTCCAGCTCACGTCACCTTCAGCAGCTCCATCCGACGGACCAGCCCAAGAACCGTCTCCTTTCGGGTAAGAGCTAAAGCAGGCAGGGAAAGAATTCCATCGAGGCAGTGGAGGATGGCGGGAAGGAAGGATTGCTTTGGCCTCTGGTTTATGTGGGCAGAGCCTGTTCCCAGAAGTGTGTTCAAAATTTACTCTTGGTGTGGGCACTGCAGTTCTGCTTCCCTCTTTCCCTCATTTTCTGTCTCTGTGTCTGACTGAAGGTGTGTGAGGATGAACATGTCCAGTTCATGCACCTTGTGCTGGCCAGAAAACTCATGGGAAATGATGAGAAAACAGGGAGCTCATTATCCTCAGAATTTCCCGAGCCACAGGAATTACCATCCACCTTCCAGCCTTTCCAGTCTTATCTGAAAGCACAGAATAAAAATAACATCCATCCTCCCTCTCATCCCATGTTACAGTCTGAGAATATATTCTATTTCAAAACAGATCTCTGGAATAAAGTGATTGGAGAGGCTGGGAAAACCAGCAACTGTTAAGATCCTCCCTGCTGTGAGTCAGGGCTGACTGGCTGTGCTTGATTGACTTCCATGGGGCTTTATTGGGAATAAAACTGCTATCACCGTAAAGTGTCTTTAGTCTGGGGATAGCTTTGAGATAAGAGATAAGCTCTGGTGTGGGTGCAAATGGAGCTTTCCTGGGGGCGATCAGTGAGATAGTGTCTCCTATGCTTATCTTGGATAACCAAAGTTCACTGCAGGATCTCTTCTCTTTGTGTCTTCCAGATCATCTCCCGGAAGCAGAAGGAAGAGAGCCAAAGCCCTCTCACAAGGAGGTCAGCATCTTTCATCGTGTTGCTTTGGTCCTGCTGGGCAGGAATTGCCATCCTTTTTTTCCAGGGGAGGAGGAGGTGATGGGACCTGGCAGGCCTGGCACAGATCTGCTGGACATTGTCCTGTCCTCTGACAAGCATCACTGCCCGCCCAGCCCAGCACCCCGGGGACCAATGTCCAACATGCAGCTTGCATCCATATGAATCCTGGAATCACAAAATGGTTTGGGTTCCAAGGGACCCTAAAGATTTCATTCCAACCCCTGCCATGGGCAGGAACATCCTCCACTCTCCCAGCTTGCTCCAGTATCCCCCAGCAAGCCCCCACTGTCTCCTGAGTCATGCAGTTCCATGTTGGTGCTCGTGTCTGCACAGGTGCAGCACCACGACAGGGTTCCATCCATGGGGAAATCAAAACGGGTCCATGAGCAACCCAACCTGGCTTTGGTGACCAGATCAAGGGATCCTCCAGACCCCCGTGGGCAGGTGCACGCTGTGGGCAGGTGCATGCTGTAGGCAGGGCCACACGGACATTGGAGGCGATGCAGTTGAGAGCTGGCAGAACTGAACCCAGGGCAGGCTGAGGAGCACCAAGATATTTCAGCATTCAGCGTGGCCCTGGAAAGGTGGTGACACCCAGAGATCTCAGTCCCCAGCAGGGAATGAACTGCTTGGTTCACCAGGCAGATAGATGCAGGAGTGCCTGGGTGGGATGGGGCCTTCACCTGCCAAGTGCAGCCCCCCAGGACCATGGGCTGAGTCCCAGGAGACCCAGAGGGAGCTCATTTCAACTCTTCCCTCTCCTTCACCAGTGCGAGTCTGAGGATCCCAGGCAGCAACAGCACCATTGGGGAGAAGCTGGAGAAGTACAACTCGGCTGTGCAGGTACCAAAGGCCAGAGCCAGGCTGGCGTGGGAGGGATGTGTGGGGAGATGGAGAGGGATGGTCTGGAGCCAAGTGGGAGGGGAGGGACTGAGCTGCACCAAATAGCAGAGCTGATGGGGATGGAGGAGATGGTGCCAGGCAGGAAAAGGGATTGGCCTCAGGGTTTTAGGAGCAGGGACCCTTGGAGGGGGTCTGGGGATGCTGCGTGGTCCTGCAGGGAGGGGATGTCCTTTGGAGAGGGTCAGGGATGCTGCGTGGTCCATTGGGGGAAGCAGTGCACAAGGCTGTGAGCCGCTGATGGGCAGGGGGCAGCAGACCCCGAGGGCTCAGGGTGTGACCCAGACGCTGGACTTTGCTTTTCACCCCTCGGGGTGCAGCAGAGTCCTGCTGACGCCCCTCTCTCTCCCAGCGCTCGGAGGGGGTAAAATCCTCCGTGCCCGTCCAGAAGAGTCGCCTGCTCTCCTCGGACGGGGTGGCGAGCAAGCGCAACTTCTTCGAGGGAAGCGCTCCCAGCAAGGCGGAGCCCGCGGCTCTCAGGAAGGTGAGGCAGGAGCTGCGCTGGGCTGTCCTGGGCTGGGGCAGGCACCGCCTTTGGGGCAAAGATTCTCCTCTTCGGATACCAGGCTCAGCCTGGCGGGCTGCTGCAGGGATTGGTGGGAGCTGGGTGCCAGGGCTGGGTTTGGGCACAGGAACTGCCCCGGCACTGTGTGGGTTCCTGCCGAGAGCTGGAATTTGAGGAGCTGGGATGGAGCCAACGTGTGGGCTGGGCTCTGCCTGTTGCAGCTCCGCTCAGTCTCCCCGTGCCCTGGGGACTGGGCCGGGTTACATTCGTGCAGGGAGAGAGCTACTGCTGTAACCCTGGTGTCCCTCTCTGTGCCACAGGACAACCTGAAGATCCCAGGGTCGGTGACATCCCGCATTAATCTGTGGATCAGCCGAGCTCAGGAGCCTGCCAAGGAGGAAAACAGCAAGGTACCAGCTTGTGTCAACCTCAAGTGAGAGCCCTGAGGCTCTCTCAGGCAGTCTCACAGGACACCTGGGGGTGGGGTTGAAGGGTGGATGAACCCTCGGCTGAACCTGTTAAAGGGTTTGAGAGCAGTTTAGCCACGTTTGGAGGTCTCAGAGCTGCAGGGCCACCATGATGCGATACCAGGGCTCTACTTGTTGCTGTGTCCTGACTGTGAGCCCAAAATTCCTAAGACAGCTGATTCAGGCCTTGGTGGGGTGAGGAGGGAGCAGGAGCAAGCTGGACGCGTGTCCCAGGACACGCAGGGGTGCCTGACCCTGCAACCCCAGCATGATCCCATCTCCGCCATCCCACCTCCTCTGTCTGGATGAGCAGCTCTGCCTGGAGACCAGTGGGAGAAGAGCTGTATGCTCGGTCCTTTGGGTCTGAGGGGCTTGGAGACCTGTGTGTGCTTGGAGACGTCCTGGTGCATGAGGGGTCTGGGGTCATCTGCACCCCCACATGAAACCAACCCCCAAAAATAGGGCGTCTGGTGGCTGTGGGTGCACAAGGACCAGCTAAGGGGACTCAGAGGTTGTCACTTGGCACTGTGGCTACTCCCTGGGTGTGTGCAAGAGGGAGACAGGAGAGCCTTTGGCCCCAGGGTGGTCTGGTGTTCTGGGAAAGGAGGGACTCAGCAGGTCCTGGGCAGGTCTCACTGCTCACAGCAGGGAGGGCTTTGGCCACTGCTCGTGGCAGAGCCTCCTGCAGCCACCTGGGCCCAGAGGTGCAGCTCCAGTCCAGCCCTGCAGCCAGGGAAGGTGAGTCCAGGCTGGGCTGGGAGATGAGCACTGTCCAGATGTGTCTGTGCCAGGCAGCTGTGCCAGCAAGGGGTTTCCTGGGGCACTCCTGGGGAAAGCCTGCAGCTCCATGATCAGTTTTCCTTTAATCGCACCTGCTCCTCTGCTGTGGCTGGAGCTGCACTTGGCTTTGAGGGTCTCCCAGGTGCAGGATCCCAAAGCTGGCTGGTTTTACCCGGACAATGTGTGCTTCAAGGTTTGGGTAAAGTCAGACCAAGGCAATGCTGCACACGATGCGTGGGGAAAACCTTCTGTCACTTGTGACTCTCCTGTTTGCAGGAAATCCGGAGAATCAACAGCCTGGCAAAGCGAGACGTCTGGATAAAGCAGCCTGGAGACACCTCAGGAGACACAAAGGTAGTTATGGAGCTGCTCTGAAACCTGGTGCATCCTCTGAGGCAGGGGCAGAGCCAGGCTATGGGAGGAGAGGGGACGTGGGGGTCATCAGGACCCCATGACTTGGGGGAGTCAGCAGGAGGGGACAGCTGAAGGCATCTGTAAGGGAGAGAAGGACTCTGGTCGGGGAGGAGAAGGGAAGTGGCCTGTGATGGGATTTAGGGGATGCCTGCCTGCCCCATGCCCTGCTGGGGGTGACCACGGTCCTGGTTACAGCAGCTGCCTCTGGGGGGTTGCAGCCTCAGGCACAGCCTCAGTGGTTCCCACTTTCTTTTCCAGTTGCAATAATACCAGCTGTGCTATCAGACCGTCTGGGAAAAACTGGTTTGCTCCGAAGATCAAAGCCCAGCCCTACCCAACCGTCCAGCAGCCACTGCCACAAGTCCCCTGTGCCATGTGTGGGTGCAGCCCAGGTCGTGGGGTCCTCTGCTTGTGGGATGGGAACGAAGAAGCCTGGAAGAGTCTCCCTGTGCCTCCAGTCCCCACTTACTGCCTGTCTGGGGGTGTCCAGGCCTGCAGGCTCCCTGCAGATGCTGAAGGCAAACTCCTGCCTTGTTTGCCCACCACATTTTGCTGTTCCGTTCCTGATCTCTGCCCGTGCCCCGGAACTGCCCTGGCAAAGAGGATCCCCCACATGGCTCCCTGGAAGCTGGAAGATGTCAGTGGGGCGAGAACCTGCCTGGCCAAGGGAGTTCCAGGCAGTTCCAGCTGCACATCTGTGGACCACATCCATCCCTGCTGCCTGGGGTGGGTGGGGCAGGCAGGTGTCACCCCCCTGCCAGGCTGTCACTGCCAGAGTGACCCAGCCAAAGGCCAGTGTTCGTGAAGTCACACAAGTGCTCGGAGATATCTCATGGGAGAAGGGGGGACTTGGCCCTGGTGTTTACCTCCACACGCAGCTGAACCAGAGACTTGTCCTTGTCCCTGCCATCCCCTGCCCCTGCAAGCAGCGACCCTTCACTCAGTGATCCAGGGAGGGTGGGCTGGCTCTGGCCATGGCCATGGCCCTGTTTTGGGGATTTCATGGAGCTGAGTGCCCTGTGCTGGGCCCCATTTCCCTCTTGCTTTTCCTCCTGTGCCCTTTGCTGTGCAGCCCCTGATCCTGCATTCCCTGAGGTGCTGAGCCCACCCAGCAGGGATGGGGGATGCTCTCTCGAGGCCTTCAGGGTGGCTTTAGGGTGCCGTGGGCAAAGGGCTCAAATCCTCCTGCTGGGGCCATTCTTTGGGTTTGGGTTGTGCCTTGGGCAACCTCTGCAGTGACAAATCTGGTGTGGGAATCCGCTGCTGCCCCTGGAGCTGATCCTTCTTCTTGGGCTTGGGAAAGGTCTTGGGTTTCTCTGTGCCTTTTTTTTTTTTTCTAATAAAAGTTGATCTTTCTAAGACACTCCTGGTCACTTATTGCTGGGCTGGGACTGAAAACTCTTCCCTTCCCTTCTCCCGACAAGGGGCAAATAGGGAAAAACCCGAACCAAGTGTGCCCTGGGGGGGTTAAAAACAGACTCTTCCCTTCTCACTGCAGCATCCCGAGCTCGGAGCAGCGGCTGAGGGAGCCGCATCAGAGCTGCCGGGCAGGGTCTGCTCCTGCGCTGGCGGCAGCGCTGCCTTATCAGCGTCCGGGCCCGGTGACAGCTGGGCTGGCTTGTGTCAGCCCCTCGGGCACTCACGTATCTCGGTCCGAAGGGTTTAAAATAGCAAATCTCTGAGGCCGCACAATAGCTTGGGCTTATATGGGCTCCTGGGGGGGAAGGGGGAGCGGCGGAGGGGGCTAGGGCCGCGGCTGCCGAAATAGCAGCTCACAAGTGTTGCATTCCTCGCTGGGCGCCGGGCACATTCCTGCGGCGCTGCCCGCCCCGGGGTGGGCGCTGGAGCCCCCTTAAAGCCTCCTGCCCCAAAGAGCCTTCCCCAGACCCCGCCGGCTCCCCCGCGCTCCCCGGCATCACCGCGCCCATCACAGGTACGGCTGGGCCCGCCCGCCCCTCCCGGGGGGGATGCGCTGGGTCCGGACCCGGGAGGGGATCGGCTCAGGGCCGGGGGCTTCCCCGACCGCTCTCCCCGGGTGTTTTATGCCATGGAGGCATTCCCATGCATAAAGCATCGGCACCAGCGGGTTGTAATTGCAACTTGTCTTTTGAACCACCGCGATGGGTGCCCAGCTGGCTCAGATGCATTTTGGCTGCCCTGGTTTCGGGGGAATCTCCCAGATCCCCTTGCCCTGTGCTCTGCAGGGCACAGCAGGGATGTGATGCCCACGGCCAGCCTGGCCCTGGCTCTCTGACAGCCCAGGGGGTGGGTTAGGGATGGGATGCTCCTGTGCCTGGTCTGACCCTGCCAAGCAGGACTGGAGCAGGACATGACCCATTCCTGGAGCAAACGGTGAGAAAGGGGAGCTCCATGTCTGGGCAGCCTGGAGGAAAGCAGAGACTGAGAACTGTGGAGGATTAACTCAGCCCCAGAGCTGTGAGCAGCCAGCCCTGAGCTGAAGGTGAGGGGGATTTCAAGGAGTGTGAGGAATATCTGGATTGTTTAACACACAGCAAATTCTGGGAGATTTTTTGTAGTCAGTTCAATGTTTCCTCTTTAGCTCTGTAATGTCTGCTGGGTTCTCGTAATTCTACCAAATCAAGATTTCCAAGGTTTAATGAAAGGTTTATGTGTTTCTGTGCAGAGGATGCATAAATATCTCCTTGAGCCACTTCTTCTCTTGTATACCCTCTTAACAGTCCTGGATTTGCTGCTGTTCCCTCAGCTCTGTGGGATCCAGCGGTGCCTGAGGGAGGAGGGAGATGTAGGAAGGGGCTTTCACACTGTGGGACCGGGGACCCTTCTCTCCCCCGTCATGAGATGATGATGGGGAGCCGTGGGTGCTCAGTGGCCACACAAATGATTTGGCCAAACTTAGGGCATCAGGACCATGCTGGGCCTGGGGGAAAAGTGGGAACCGATGTTTGTGGGGAAGCAGAGATCCGAGGGATGGTGCTGGAGGGGGGTGCTTAGAGCCAAGCCCCGTTCCAAGGGAACAGTGAGGGCAGGAGCAGGCAGTGACCCCGAGGAAGAGGGGGGCTGAGTTCTGACTTTATTTGTCTCCAAAAAGCACCTTGTGAGTCACAGTGAGATTAGAGACCCTCTGGAGCCATCGTTATGCTGAGGTTCCCCTCCTGGAATGCCCCTTTCCCATGCCTGAGCATTCCAACCCTGGATCCAGCATCTTGAATAAGCACTCCTGAGGCCTGTCCTACCCATCCTGGGTAATAAATGCTCAACAGATGTAGCCAGGAGCAGTTGTTCCCAGACTTCGGGCAGCAGGAGCAGGGAAGCCTTGCTGCTCTGGGAACAGGTGGTTCAGCACATGGAAGTTATTTCCAGAGCCGTCTTGCATCGTCCTGTGGCATCTCAGCCCTGCTGAGGGCTGGCACGAGCAGGGGACAGGCCTGGGCTGGGCTTGGGGCTGGGGCTCTGGGCTGCTCCAGGATGCCTGGGGATGGGGCTGGTGGGTGCAGATCTCACAGAGCAGTGCTGGGTGAAGGTCAGATGAGGGGAGATGATGAGCAAAGTCCTCCTGAGCACAGCTGGGAGGGAGACAGATGTGCTGGGAGGATGAAAGGCTGTTTCTGCAGAGGTTTTAGCCCTAAAACCAGGGCTAAATTACTAAACCAGGCTGTAATTATTCCTTTTAGCTAACAGGGGAGAAATGCTGCTGCTGAGCCCAGGCTGCGCCTTTCCCAGCAGTTCTGCCCTTGGAGGGCTGGCCTGGGAGGGTTTGCTGAGGTCTTGTGCTGTGCCTGGTGCCGGGCTGTAAATCTGAGCTAAGAATAGTCAGGAAGCAAAACAAGCTGCAATGGGCTGATTTTCCTGCCCCCTGAGCAAACACAGCCCTGAACGGGCTGGGCAGAGGGGCTGAGTGCCCTGGACATGGCTCCTGACAGAGTTATCGGTGTGACAGGAGGCTCTGTCCAATCTCCTGCCTCCTGTTTGGAGCAAGCTGTGATGCCGGGACAGGAGCGGGCGGGAGCCTTATCTCTGCTGAGATAGCGCTGTCACAGCCTGACTGGGGACAGCTGGAAGCTCCAAGTGCTTTGGAGAGAGGCAGCATCTCTGTGCCCCTGTCCTGGTGCCGAGGGACAGGCTGTGCTGGCCCTTATCTCACTTCTAACCCTCACTTTTTCCAATCTGCCTCCAACTCTGCCAGAGAACCAGGGATGTCAGACACGGAGGAGGTCACCGAGGAGTATGAGCAGTAAGTGGGGTGGTTTAACCCCCTTCCTTTCTCCCAATTCCCACCTTCCCACTGCAGCACTGCTTGGACATGCTCTCGTTGTTGTCCCAGCCCCCACCACGGCCCCCCTGCCTGTGCCCCTCTTCCGTGGCAGCGCCCGACCCCTGCAGTGGGAATTTGTGTTGGGAGCTGTGTCCACACCCATGGATGGGACAAGGATGGTTCCTGTGTAAAAATGCTGCAGTTAATCTGTGAGACAGAGATGGCAAAACCCGAGGCCACCAATGTATTGCTGATGGGGTCCTGCTATCACATCCAGAGCATCACTCTCCAAGGCCCAGATTTGAGAGCAGCTTCTGCTGATGGAGGCTGCTGGGCCAGGAGGCACATCCTGGAGAGATGGGGTTGGGGTTATAGGAGTGAGTTCAAACTCAGCTCCCACTTCTCCTCCACCAGCAGAGAAAGGGGACCTGAGTCCTCTGGTGTTTCAGTGCCACGCCAGACTCATGTGTGTCACCAATCTGTCCCCTGGGCACACCTGGGACAGGCTGTGCATCTCCCCCATGGGCAGGGAAGGACTTGAGGGCAAAGGTGGGATGTCAGATGCCCATTTCTGGGATTACAGGACAAGGTCACTCATCTTCTCATGCTGCAGACTGGTGGGGTGCCCTGACCACTGTCAAAGTGTCAGTCCAGACCTTCAGCCCCTGCTCTCCCCAGTCTGCAGGGTGACCTGCGCCTTGTCCCTGTCCCCACTGCCACCTGGCAGCCACCCAGCCAGCAGCCACCCAGCAGTGCTATGAGAAAGCCAACCCTGTGCTATGAGAAAGGGGAGCCAGCCTTGACAAAATCCCAAATTCCCCTCGGCCTCGCTGGTGGACGTGTGGGCCCCGTTCCAGCAACTCGATGTGACTCTGTAAATTCCTTTTGTGCTTTGCAGGGAGCAGGAAGGTAAGAGGACATGGAGCACCTGCAGCTGCCCTGAGGCCAAAAACTGATCAGAGCAACTCCAATAATCTGAGGCTTCTTTCCCTTCTCTCTGCCCGTGCCCTGTGTGCTCTGTGAAGAGGAGTGCGTGGAGGAAGGTAGGAGTTGCACCTGCTCTTGGGAGCCAAGTGCTGGGGCTTCAGTGTTCTGCTGAGGGGTTTGGGGGTCGGCTCCTGGGCTGCAATGGGCAAATCATGTCCAGGAAAGGCAGATGTGACCATGTTTGAGACGCCTGCACCTGAAACATCAGTAGGATCAAAACCAGTCTGAATTTTCTCAGGATCTCTTTTGTCAGTGATCCCTTGACTGAAACCAGGGCTGGCAATGATGGACATGGATATTGGCAGAGGTGTGATCCCAATATCCCATCAGGAGCTGGAGTGTGACAATCTGCCCAGACTCAAACTTCTGTCTGTAGGACAGTCATGGGCAAACTCAAACCTCCACCTGCCTTGGCCCCATGGAGACACAACCCCGGCAGGGGCTGGGCTGGGCTGGGAGCTGGGCTGGGGAGCTGGGCTGGGGAGCTGGGCTGGGGAGCTGGGCTGGGAGCTGGGCTGGGCTGGGAGCTGGGCTGGGCTGGGCCAAGGCTCTGGCTGCTCCAGGGCACTGCCAGGCAAAACACCCTGAGTGTAAAAGCAAAGAGAGGCGCAGGGGGAAGCCCCTGCAGTGCTCAAGTCCTCATCTCACGCATGCCAAAGTTATGTGGCACCCAGCTAATCCCTGTGCTTATTCCTTCCCTCCTCCCTGGCTCAGAAGAGGAAGAATGGATAGAGGAAGACGACGGTAGTTATTGCACCTTTCATTATTTCCTCTCTTTGCTCTTGGGAAAAGTCGTGGGTCGATGTGTTCTGCCTCTCCCTGGTTGGGGAATGGTTTTCTTTCATTCTTCCACTTCTCTCTCTCTTCTTCACGCGCTCCAGCCACGATCTGCTGTGCTGTGTCCGTCCTCTGTCTGTGCCTTGTCTCTTATATCTGCCAGCCATGGTTTGCTGTCTCTGCTGTCTTCTTCTTCTTCCCTTCTGCCTGGCTGTGGCACCTCCAGTGTCCCCGGGGCCTGCGGCGCAGCATCACTGTGGCTCCAGTGGGGGAATCCTGTGGGGATACTGCTCCCTCCAGCGGAAAAAGGCTCCAGCAGTGTCACAAAAGCGATTGGGAAGGTGCCGAAGGAGCGTCCTCAGCCACTCCTGGAGTTCACTGCTAGAGCAGAGCAATAGAGATCCCTCCTCCCTTCCTGGGGTGTGAGGGAATGGCAGCGTGGGAGGGACTGAGGGACAAGCCAGGAGGTGGCGATAAATCCTTTAATTTCATTAATTTTAGCGGGCTTTGTGACGAGAGCAGAGCAGCCCTTGGCTGAGGTTAGCGAGGAGCCCTTGGCTTCCCGAGCCGCTGTTTCTTTCCCGTGGCTGCCCCGGGTCTCTCTCGGCTCTGTGCCGCAGCCATCCCACACCAGGAGCCGCAGGGAGCCAGGAGCGGCGCTGCCGGGCTCACCCTGCCCCTTCTCCCGCAGGTCAGGAGGAGCAGGTAGAGGAGGCGGAGGAGGAGACCGAGGAAAGCAAGGCAGAAGGTGAGTGCGGGCTGTGCCAGGGAGCTCCCGTGGCTTGGCGGGGCCACGCTCCGCTCCAGGGCATGCCAGGTGGGAGCTGGGATGTCCCAGCGTGGCTGTGACAGGGGGACATCAGCACAGAGGGGCAGCCGTCCCCCACTGGAGGTGTCAAACTGAGATGCCCTTCCCTGCTCTGCCTGGGCCCTGCGAGCGTGAGGACACGGTGTTTGCTGCTGGTGGCTGCGCCCAGCCCTCGGAAATAATGCCAAAAATGGGCCAAACCTGTTTCACCCAGGGGTCCACTGCCTTAGAAGGGGTTTCCAGAGCTGGGATTGAGCTCTGATGTGTTTGATCATCCAAAGAGCACTGGATTTCATGAGGTGGCTTTGGGGATAGGGGGTGGCCTGGTGTGTGACTCTGTGCTGTCACTGCTGCTGGGGCAGGCTCAGGTCCTGGCTGTGACCCCCAGTCAGGGTGCTGGGACCCCTCTGTGCTGGGGGATGTGACTGCCCTCACCCAGGGGTGCTCATGGTCTCCCATTGCTTTTAAACAGAACAAGAAGATGAAACGAAAGCAGCAGGAGAAGGTAAAGTGGGAACAGAGGAGAGATGGGTTTGGCCATTCCAGTCCTGATCCCAGTCCCTGAGGCACCGGGCCCTTGGAATGGGGCTTTGGTGCTGAATTCATTTGCTGCCTCAAGGATCTGTGGAAAATGGGGCAGAGCTGCCCTGGCCACATCCCCCAGCAGGACAGGGGCAGCAGGAGGGCTGGATTTGTGCTGCCTCGGGCAGAAATTCACCCAAAATACAGCAGGAGAGGGTGGCACTGCTGCTTCTCCAGCCTGAGCTCCTGCAAAACTTGTCTGGATTCCTCCTGGAGAGCACTTGGGGCTCTCTGGGCCCCCCTGTGAGAGAGGGATGTCCCTCAGGGGCCTGCCCTACCCCCGTTCATCCTGCAGGGATGGAGCTGGGGTTTGCAGTGGGGACTAGCATGGGACAGTGGGGGACAACCACCCCACAGTGTCCCTGGGCAGGACTGGCCATGGGGACACAAAGCATCGTGTTTTCCACAGGTGGAGAGGGAGACCGAGAGCAGGAGCCTGGGGAAGGTGAAGTATCACCCTCGTTCCTTCTGCGCGACTGGGGGTACCAGGTGCTGCTCTGCCCAGCCAGCAGCACCAGCTGTGCCTCGGGCACACAGCTGGCACCTCACTGCTGCGGGATGATCCCCGTGAAGCCCCTGCTGCTCGGAGAGAGGGAAGGCTCGGCTCAGGGCGGGGGTTGGGTCAAGGTGTGACGGGAAACCCCTCGGTGACACTGACCTTGTCTTTCTGTCCTGCTCCTGGGACCTGCAGGTGAATCGAAGCCAAAACCCAAGTAAGTGTGGCAGGGTTTTCCCTTGGGCAAGATCTGAGCTGTGCCAGGGCAGAGGCTCCATGTGACAGAGCCTGGTCCATAAAGGGCAGGGCACAGGGAGCCTCCAGAGCATGGAAGCAGGATGGGACTGGGACATGGAGAGAAAAAGGGAGAGACGGAGAGGGAAACACGGAGCGTGAAGGGGACCCTGACAAAGAGGTCCTTAGGCAGTCCTGAAGCATTTTGTATGTTCCTTGGGAGAAGCTCAGCTGCCCTGTGACCCTGCAGGTGGCAGAAATGTGTGTGTGTGTGTGTGTGTGTGTGTCTGTGTGAGTGTGTGTGAGTCTGTGTGTGAGTGTGTGTGAGTGTCTGTGTGTGTGTGTGTGTGTCTGTGTCTGTGTGTGTGTGTGTGAGTCTGTGTGTGAGTGTGTGTGTGTGAGTGTGTCTGTGTGTGTGTGTATGTGAGTGTGTGAATGAATGTGTGTGTGTGAGTGTATGTGTGTGTGTCTCTGAGTGTGTGTGAGTGTGTGAGTGTGTGAGTGTGTGAGTGTGAGTGTGAGTGTGTGTGAGAGTGTGAGTGTGTCTCTGAGTGTGTGTGAGTGTGAGTGTGCATCCCAGCCTGGGGGCTGGGTCCCGGCTGTGGCTGGCACGGGGCCCGCGTTTCCAGGAGTCCCAGCACTCCCGGGCCAGAGCCCGAGATGAGCAGGACTGGGAACCATTGCCACGAACCCGGGGGGTCCTCCTGGGCCCCTGGGCTGCTGCGGCGTGGGAGGCAGATGTGCCCTCAGCCATCACACCTTCACTTCATCCCTCTGTGTCCCTGCTGAGCTTCTCCTGCCCTGCCCCAAGCCCCAGAGGATGAGAGGATCCAGCTGCCTGTGCTAGGTCACACTGCAGCACACGGCTCCTCGGTGCCCTTTGGGGGCGGCACTGGCATGGCTGCCAGCTCAGGGGGCCTGGCAAGGAGCCCTGGCCACATTGTCTGCAGCTTGCAGAGTTATTCCAGCCATGTGGGCACCTTGGAGTGTTTCCCAGGAATGCCACAGGTGCCACAGGGATGCCTCTGTGGCTGCCCAGCTGTCACCTCCAGCAGGATGCACTCTCTCCAGCTGTGCCCACTCTGCATCCCTGGGGACTGCGGGGCTCAGAGGGGAGGGTGGGGTGGGTGAGAGGCACGTTGTGTCCCAGACCTGCTGCAGCCCCATCGTGCTCGGGCTCTCCTTCCATTGCAGGGTCTTTATGCCCAACCTGGTGCCTCCCAAAATCCCAGATGGCGAGAGACTGGATTTTGACGTGAGTTGCGCCCCCAGTTTTCTGGGGGTGATGCCCTCCCGCTGCTCCCCCTCAGTGTCTGGCAGCTCCTGGAGGCTCGGGCTCTCTGTGTCCGGTGCAGGACATTCACCGCAAGCGCATGGAGAAGGACCTGAACGAGCTGCAGGCCCTCATTGAAGCCCACTTTGAGAGCAGGAAGAAGGAGGAAGAGGAGCTCCTGTCCCTCAAGGACAGGATTGTACGTGTTCAGCCTTCCCCTCCCTGGCCATTGTCACCCTGTCCCTGTGGGCACACAGCCACTGTCCCTTCCCCACAGTCCTGGCAGACCTGGGACATCCCTGGCCCTGCAGGACAGAGCCTGAGGGTTGAGCCAGATTTTGTACCTCGGTGCCTGGGAACCATAGAATTCCCTGAGCTGGAAGGGACCTGCAAGGATCATCCAGTCCAGCCCCTGGTCTTGCACAGACACCCCAACAACCCCACCCTGGGCATCCCCGAGAGCAGTGTCCAAACGCTCCTGGAGCTCTGGCAGCCTCAGGGCCGTGCCCATTCCCTGGGGAGCCTGGGCAGTGCCCAGCACCCTCTGGGGGAAGAGCCTTTCCCTGTTCTCCAGCCAAATCTCCCCTGGCACAGCTCCAGCGGTTTCCTCTCTGTCCCTGGTGACTGGGATGCCCCTGGTGTGGCTGCTGTGGCGCTGTGGTGCCTGATGCGGATGCACCTCTCCTCAGGGTCACTGTCCCCAGGCTCCCTTGGGGCTCTCAGGGCTCTTGGGGTCAGGGATCTGTCCCTTGGAACAGAGGGGACGCAGATTCCCTGCAGTGTCCAAGCCAAGGTCCCATCCCTGTGCAGGAGCAGCGGCGAGCGGAGCGGGCAGAGCAGCAGCGGATCCGCAGCGAGCGGGAGAAGGAGCGCCAGGCCCGCATGGCCGTGAGTGTCCTCTGGAATGGGGCTTGAGATGGGCTTGGGAAGTCTGGGGACACGAGCTGTGTGTCCATCCACCCACTGCTGACTGGCTTCTGACCCTGGCAGGAAGAAAGAGCTCGCAAGGAGGAAGAGGAGGCGCGGAAGAGGGCGGAGGAGGAGGCGCGGAAGAAGAAGGCATTCTCCAACATGCTGCACTTTGGTGGTTACATGCAGAAGGTGGGACCTGTCCCAAGGGGGCTGTGATGGAGCCACTGCTGCTCCTGGGAAGGGCTCAGCCATGGGCTGACCTGATCCATGTGACACTGTGGGGTTTACAGGCAGGAGAGGGCAGGGAACTGCTCCTGGGTCAGGGGTTACAGAGCCAAAGGGAGCTCAGAGCTGCCCCGAGCTCAGTTCTGCAGATGTGCAGATCCAGCCTTGCCTCAGGGACAGGGATGGGTACAAGGACAAGGTGTCTTGCTGACTATTGCCAAAATGTCCTCAAGGAATTCATGTGCTTCTTGAGTTCCAAAAGCTGAGGGTGTTGGAACTGGGGATGCGGGAGAGCAAATTCTGGGCAGACTTCCTTCTCTCCAGTGGACTGATGGTTTCCTCAGTCAGAGAAAAAGGGTGGGAAGAAGCAAACGGAGAGGGAAAAGAAGAAGAAGATCCTCAGTGAGCGACGGAAGCCCCTGAACATCGACCACCTCAGCGAGGACAAGCTGAGGTGAGCGTGGGCTTCAGGAGGGATGGCCAGGGCAGGAGCTCTGTGCTGAGTCCCAGCTCCTGGGCAGGATCCCGGGCTGGGGACGGCTACCTAGGGCTTCAAGCCGAGGGGGATGGCACAGCTGGAGATGGGCTGTGGCACCCCACAGAGGACTCGGGCGCCGAGGCTGTGCAGGCCCAGCACGGCCGGGCTGCGGCTGATGGCAGCAGCCATGAGGGGGAGCCACGGTCACGCGGGTGGGACAGGTGTGTCCTGAGGGAGCCACACTCACACATGGGGCAGGTGTGTCCCGAGGGAACCGGGGTCACACGGGTGGGATGTGCACTGACCTCCCCCGTGGCTCTGGTCCCTGGATTCACTGCCTGGATAACACATCCCTGCCTGGGAGCCTCCAGAGCCCCATCCCAGGGAGCAGGTGAGGAGTTGACATCAGTGCCCCATCACTGGGAGCTACAGCCCTTCCCTGCCCCGTCCTCAGCCAGCTCTTCCTGCAGGGACAAGGCCAGGGAGCTGTGGCAGAACGTCCATGACCTGGAGGCTGAGAAATTTGACCTGCAGGAGAAGTTCAAGCGGCAGAAATATGAGGTGAGCCGCAGAGCCTCTGTGATTTGTCCACCCTCTGTGTTCGGGCTTCTCCTTCCGCTCCCCAGCTGGGAGATGAGCTGGGGTTTCCAAGTGATCTCCCAGCTCCTGGGGACGTGTACCTGGCACCACCACAGGGAACACACATCACAGGCCGGGTGGGATGGAGCCCTGAGCAACCTGGAACAGTGGAAGATGTTCCTGCCCGTCGCAGGGGGTGGAATGAGATGGGCTTGAAGGGTCCCTTCCAACCCCAGACATCCTGGGATTCTGGGATTCTAAACCCCACAGAAACACTGCTGGGGAAAAGAGAGCAGTGATGCATCTTCACCCAGCCCTTGTCCCCAGCCTGGGGCACCTTGTCAGACCTCACCATCCACCCGAAGCTTTTTCTTGCGAGACCTCACCACCCACCATTTTTTCTTGCAGATCAATGTCCTTCGAAACCGCATCAGTGACCACCAGAAAGTGTAAGTGGCTGCACATCCCTCCTTGACATCTCCTGTCCTTCCAGCTCCAGCTCCCTGTTCCCCAGTTCCCTCCCTATGGATCTCCCTTGCTAAGCCACCTCCTCTCCTTCCCCCTGCTGCCTCTGGTCTTGCTGGTGCCCGGCATTCCTGGACCTGCAGGTCTGTCCCAGGGACCTCAGTCCCTGCCCTTCTGACAGATCTCCGTGGCCTCCCCACTGTCACCAGCTTCCCCCTCCCCAGAGACCCTGGCTGGGGATGGACCCCGGGGAGACCCCACCTCTGCGTGGGAAGCTTTGTGTCCTGTGTGGTCCTTCCAGTCTCCAGCCACCCCATCCCTGCAGGGGCTCTGCCCAGCATCTCAGGAAGGTGCTGGAGATCCCAGCTTGTCTAGCAGGGGAAATACTGTGGGCTGTAGGATTTGTGCAGGCCCACAAGGCCAGGGGAACGTGCTCCCGTGCCCATGCTCCCTGCACATGGCCGGGGAACTCTTCATAGGAGGGTGGAGGAGGGTGTTTAACCCCTCCTCCCAGGAGCACCCTGGTGCTCTCACATCCCCATCCCACCCCTCCTCATGTGGGAGGTGCTCAGCCCACCCCATGTGTCAGGGGCAGCATCTCCCACCCGCTTACACCAAGTCTCTCTTCTCTCCTGCCCCACCACGGCCTGATCCTGCAGCAAAGGGTGAGTACAGGCATTTCTGAGGCCTGTGTGTGTCCCTGCACAGGTGCTGTGTGTGTGTCCCTGGATGGGTGGCGTGTGTGTGTCCCTGCACAGGTGCTCTGTGTGTGTGTGTGTCCCTGCACAGGCACTCTGTGTGTGTGTGTGTCCCTGCACAGGTGCTGTGTGTGTCTCTGCACGGGTGCTNGTGCTGTGTGTGTGTGTCCCTGCAGAGGTGGTCTCTGTGTGTGTCCCTGCACAGGTGCTCTCTATGTGTGTCCCTGCAGAGGTGCTCTCTGTGTCCGTCCCTGCACAGGCGCTCTGTGTGTGTGTGTGTGTGTGTGTCCCTGCACAGGTGCTGTGTGTGTGTGTCCCTGCACGGGCGCTNGCGTTCTGTGCGTGTGTGTGTCCCTGCACAGGTGCTCTGTGTGTGTGTCCCTGCACAGGCACTCTGTGTGTGTGTGTGTGTGTCCCTGCACGGGCGCTGTGTGTGAGTCCCTGCACAGGTGCTCTGTGTGTCCCTGCATGTGTGCTGCAGGGACACTGGGACCCCAGGGCAGCAGAGGACTCAGGGACAAGGCAACCCCAAGGACTGGAAGCCAGCAATGCCCTTCACTGCCCTCCCAAACCTCCTCCTCCTCCTCTGTGCTGCCCTGTGCCCAAGCAGTGCCTGCTCCCCCTGTGCTGGTTAAGGGGAGCGATGTGGTGGGCCCCGAAGGATCCTGCAGCTGCTTTTATCCCTCTGCAGCCACAGATGCAACCTGTCAATTCTTCTCCGAATGATTCTTGGTGGGGGGGAAACATGGGAAAGGAATGGTGGGTCCTTAGAATCGCCTGGCAACTGCATGAGCTTGTTCCCAGAGAGTCCCAAGACACTTTGACTCAGGTCCCAAGGTTTTACCAGGGGCCACTGAAGACCCTCGTCCCCCAGGGCAGTGCACATCCAATGGGAAAAGGCTGCAGGGCCACCGACAGCACCCAGCTCATCCTCCCTGTGTGGTCAGTGGTGCCTTTTGGCACGCAATTTTCCTCTTCCCTTGCAGGTCCAAGGGTGCCCGTGGGAAGACCATGGTGGGCAGCCGATGGAAGTAGAAGCTCGGGGGAGAGGAGGCCGAGCCCCAGGAGCTGCAGTGGCTGCACAGAGCCCTGGCTGCAGGAACGGGGCTCTGGGGGACAGAGGCTTCGCGAGGTTCCCATCTCCACCCCCCAGTGGCATTGTGTCTGTAAATAAAGAGGTGGTGAGGGGGTGCAGGTGTGGTCTCCATCCTGAGGCTCTGATCCCAGAGGACGCAACACAGGCTCAGCACAGCTTGAGGAGTTGCCCACCTGCTCCCTGGGCTGTGAGAGGTCACAGCAACCACCCAGGACCCCCCAAGTAACTGTCCCCTGTGCCTCCCAGCATCTCAGCTGCAGTCCTTGGCAGGTTTGGTGATGGACCTCAGTGGTCTGAGTTGCTTTTCCTGCTGCACTTTGGGGCAATCCTCATCATGGCCGCTTCAGTTCTGCTTTTGCTTTACCAGAGCCCCTTTCACCCCTCTCTGGTCACAGCTGGCCCTGTGGGACACTGTGGAGAGGGCCACTCCTTCCAAGCCTCTTGGCCCGTGGAATAGTCACTAACTCACCTTCCAGGCCATTTCCATTCCTATTTCCAGGCCTTGCTAAAGGCTCTGACCAGCTGTGTTTGCCTCCTCTGCATGTTACTGACAGCATGCAATGAAGCCTGGAGATAAAGCCATGAGGAGAGGCCGCTTCTCTGTGCTTTGGGGGGCAGATCTCTTCCATCTGACTGGGAATCTGCGGTACAGCACACGTGTGCTGTCCCTGGGGACACATCAGCTGCAGACATGCCAGTGGATCTGGACTGGCAGCCAGCCCAAGGCACCAGAGGTCCTGGAGGGCTGTTATGCTGTTATCCCTCTTATGCCAAGCTGTCCCATGCTGTTGATAAACAGCATCCATGAGGCCTTTCCCAGAGCAGTGGGGAAAGAGGATGCACAGGGTGCTGGAACTCGTCCCTTGGCGAGATGTTTTGTGTCCCCTCTTGCTGGGGGTGCCTGTCCTCCCCACCCCCTGCCCGGTGATGTGGGGGTGTCCTGCAGGTCTCCCTTGTGCTCCTGTTGGATGGGGATTTATTTTCCCTACTTCAACACACACCAGCAGGTTTTGGGGAATAAGGCTCTGGGAAGCTCAGAATCAGTGAGGCACAAGTGGAGGACAAACAGCTCCCCACCACCTCCCTCCTCAAAACCGAGGTGCGGAGGGCAAAGGGTAGAGCTGGGTAGGGTGGCTGGGACATGAAATATCCAGAGGGTGGCTGAGAAGAGCCCACCCTGCCTGATGGACGGCAACAGGAGACAGGAGCGCTCTGGGCAGTCAGCTGTGTCTGCCTGGGAAAAAAAGATCCCCTTTCGCAGGCTCCGAAGGTCCTTTCTCCCAGCTTTTCCGGCAGGCGGAGCAGGGCTGTGCCGGTGCCCGGTGCCGCAGAGCAGCCCCGCAGCCGCTCTGCCCGTCCCTGGGGCTGGCAGCGCCCAGGGCGGGGGTACCCGGGCACTCCCTGCTTCCCACAGCGGTGCCTGTCCCGGCAGCTCCCGGCCGCGCTCCAGCCCGA
>WEIT01004587.1:0-63369 GCA_013389985.1 Dryoscopus gambensis | reverse complement strand
ACACACACAGACACACAGACACACACACAGACACACACACACACAGACACACACACAGACACACACACACACAGACACACACACACACACAGAGTCACACATGTGCAGAGTCCCAGGTATGCACACACAGACTTATTCAGGTACCTCCACACACACAGAGCTCCCACTGCCAGTCCCTGTGGAGTCCCTCCAGAGTGAGGTGGAACAGCAGCACAGGGTACAGGGGTTACAGGGGGCACAGGGGGCACAGAGGGGCTGTCCCCATGGCATTTCTGAGGCCCTGCTGGTGGACGGGTTGTCCCAGAGCCAGGGCATCTTGTTTTGGGTGTCACCCACTCACAGTAACTGGGGGCTGAAGCCGAGGGCTCAGGGNCAGTCCCTGTGGAGTCCCTCCAGACTGAGGTGGAACAGCAGCACTGGGTACAGGGGGCACAGGGGGCACAGGGGGCACAGAGGGGCTGTCCCCATGGCATTTCTGAGGCCCTGCTGGTGGACGGGTTGTCCCAGAGCCAGGGGATCTTGTTTTGGGTGTCACCCACTCACAGTAACTGGGGGCTGAAGCCGAGGGCTCAGGGCTGTGCTGGCAGCAGGGAAGGGCCTGGAGAGGCATGGCACGAGACATATCAGAGGTGAGATGGGCTGCACTGCAGGGATGTGTGTGCAGTGCTCAGGTTAATTTGGGTCTCTCTGCTGGAAGCTCTCAGGTCCCAGGTCTGTTGAGGGCCAAAGACCCCTCCATGAGCACGTTCAGTGAAGGATGGGATTTCAGTAGTCAGAGCAGGGTCCTGCACGCTGGGCTCTCACTGCAGGAACTGTGTGCCCTGCTCCACAGCTGGGGTTTATTGGAAGCTGGAGGAGATGGAAATACCCAGGTGTGAACTCACGGGCTTTGTCTTCAGACCCGAAATGACCCGAGCCTGGGAAATCCTCATTACACAGCAATTCGCTTTGGATGTCCTGCTGTGAGAAATGAATATGCAAGAAGCTGCTCTGCTGCAGGTGATTGAACTGCCTGACCCCTGTCCCAAGGTGCCACCACACCTCCCTCACCCCCACCTGCTCTCTGGGGCTGCTGCAGCCTCAGCACCTGCACAGAGCAGAGGGGTTTTATCCCAGTTTGCCTCCGAGCCTGAGCCTTAAACCATAAACAAAGAGGAGGAGGGAAGAGCAGCAGAGCAAGGGAAAGCATCCCTCATCTGTCAGCTCAGAGGTTGTAGCACTTGCTGGTGAGGCAGGAAATTCAATTTTATGTCCTTGTCTGATACAAACATGGTTTTGAGCTCTGGTTTTTAACCCAGCTGACGTGGGGTTAAAAACTGCAGCACTCGGTCCTGTCTTTGTGAGGTGCTGGTTTATCACAGAATTCCAGAATGGTTTGGGTTGGAAGGGACCTCAAAGCCCATCCTGTTCCACCCCTGCCATGGGCAGGGACACCTTCCACTGTCCCAGGTTGCTCCAAGCCCCGTCCATCCTGGCCTTGGGCACTTCCAGGGATCCAGGGGCAGCCACAGCTGCTCTGGGCACCCTGTGCCAGAGCCTCCCCACCCTCACAGGAAGGAATTCCTTTCCAATATCCAATCTAGATCTGTCCTCTTTTAATTTGGAACTGTTCCCCTTGTCCTGTCACTGTCTGTCTGGGTAAGAAGCTCTTCCTCTTTTCTGCAAGCCCCCTGCAGGTATCAAAATGCCACACTGAGGTGTCCCCCACTCTGTAAATCCTGCGCTTCAGGCTTATGGCCACGCTGGGTTGTGGCACCCACGGGAATGACAGGGCTCCATCCCGTGCTGTCCTGGCTGCTCCAGGTTTGGGAAGGGCTGTGAGCCACTCACGCCTTTTATCTGCCCGTGTCAACAAACACGGCTGTGCCTTGGCAGAGCAACAGATCCGACTCTGATATCATGACAAAGAGGGAACACTTTGATCCAGGGAAACGCTGTGATCTCTCCTGTGAATCAGATGCTGCTGATTAGCTGTAAAAATAGAGCAATTATGGGTGCTTTTCACGTGGTGTGGCAGCGGCTGTGCCACACGGGCTGTCCCTGCCCCAGCTGTGCCTGCCACACCTCAGAGGAAACTGACAGGACACGGAATTCAACAGAATATCAACTCCAACTGAATATGAAAATTAACTGTATATTAAAATCAACTAAGTCCTGTCATTCTCAAATTCTCAAATTTTTGGACCAGCATATTCTGGAAAAGGAATATTTGGCTTTGAGAGGTTTTCCACCTTTTGTTTTGTTTCAAAGCCTTTGACGTAATTACAACGAGAATCATCCTGGCAAAGACTCAGGAGCGTTTCTGGCTGCTGGAGGAGGACGGGTCTAGTCCCTCGAGCTGAGCCCCTCGGGAATCTCCCCATGTCCCTCCCCACTGCCCGGAGCACACCCCCGAGGCTGCTGCGGCGGCTTTCTGCACCAAGGGGAGCAGGCTCAGCGTGGAGGAGCTCTGAGCATTCCTGGGCTCCAGAGCTGCCCGCTGGAACGGACCCCTGGGTACCCTCAGTGCCCTGCAGGGCTCAACCGGCCACTTCTGCAGCCACACAGAGCGGAGCAGGCACAGGAGGTTCTGGCTCGTCCCAGCTCCCAGCTCTCTTAGCAGATCCGCTCATGGCCTGATTTCAGTTCCAGGGCTCTCCTGGCACGGGATGAAGATAAACATCTCCGGAGGGTGATTCAGTGCTGTGTGACTCGCGGGGCAGAGCCGGCACGGGGTCCTGGCTGGCAGGAGCACACTGGGGTAGGATGGGAACCGGCTCCTGAGTGTTTGCTGGATGGGGCAATCAGTCCTGGATGTTCCTGAGCCCTGTGATTTACTGCAGCCTCCAAACAGCATCACTGAGAAGAGCAACTAAAGGATTCTGGAAATTGTTGGCACTTCTTGAATCCCAGTTGCAGCCTGGAGGCCCTTGGGACACAAACCCACAAACAGCTTGGAAGGAAGGAGGAGCTTCTCTTTTGGGAAGAAGGAAAACTGATGCAAATGTCCCCAAGGCTTCTGCCCACGAACCAGGCGAGGAACTAGGGTGGCTCCAGGCAGGTGGGTACAGCATAAAACCCATCCCTGGAGGGTTCCTGAAGAACCAGGTTCTCACAAGCACAAAACTCCTCCACAGGTTCCAGACCCCAGTGTCTGAGACAGATATTTTGGAAATCTGTCCTGGTGCTCCATGGAAAAGCACTGGGCCCTTAAGTTCTGCCTCAGGGTGTGAGGGGGCAGAAAGTTTCCTCTGAGGCGCCTGACTCCTCCAGGGAAAGCTGCAGCTCTGATTGGGGCTTTCCAGTGCCTCAGAGGGCAGAGAGGGACAGCAAGAGTGTCCTGGCAGCGTCCTCAGCATCCTGCAGCCAGGTGGGATGGATGCCCATGCTCCAGCCGGGAATTCTACATGGAAATCCAGCACCATTGGGAGTGGGGGTTGTGAGATAGGGCCTGGCATCCCTGAAAGGTGTCCTGGAACTGGGCATCTCCCTTGGAAAGGCCCCTGCCCTTGAGCAAGCCCCACAGTTGTGTTTCCTCCCCAGCAATCCCCCACAGTCTGTGGGCTGCAATTTACTGGGGGTCTGGGGAAACTGGGTTTAATTTGGAATGATATTTTGAGGTTCTGCCTCAGAGACAGAGCAGGGATGTTTCCTGGTGGAAATACATGCAGCTAGGCAGGAAGCTCCAAGACAAAATTCTTAGCCTGAAATATCTAAATTCTTTAGTAGGGCTGAGGCTCTGACTTCATTTATCCATGTGAAAAACTAATGTTCTCATCTCTCTTTTGCCCGGGTAAATGTGACCCACATTCCCCAAAAGCCAAGGACCTGCAAGAGAAGTCACATTCTTGCAGAATTTAAGAATTTGCCCAAGGCAAGGAATAAGAGCTGGGACTTAACACAGCTCCTTGAGCTGGAGGTGCAGCTCCAAGGCCGAGTTTATGGCACCCACAGTTATGTTCAGGAAAGCTAATTCTGCACTAACAGACACTGGAATGGAGTTCATTTGGAATGAACAGTCCTGGGCAGGGGCTGTTTGCAGCCAGAGCCTCACTGTGTGCAGCGGGATGTGCCCGGCTCCCTCCCCAGAGCCGAGCTGAGCGCAGGGATGTGAGCTCAGCAGTTTCACCCTGCACCTGAAAATTAAAAGGAGGAAGCCACACGGTTGGGTTTGGGGCATTCCTGTCGAGGTGTTGCTCTTTTGAAGTTGGTGGGGCTTCTCCTGGGCTGGGTCTATCCCTGGAATGTGGATTAGGGCAACCAGTTGGGCCAGTAAAGCCCTTCCTCCAAAATGAGTTTTTACTGAAAACTGCAAAGAGCTGTTGCAAGCACATTGACTCACTTGGTTTCTCAGCTCTTAGTTATGAGTTTGTGCTCTGGACAGTTAATTATTTGTTCTTGTGGAGGCTTTGAAGATGCAAAGCAGGCCAGGAGAGTGAAGTGTTATTAGCTCATTATCTGCAATCCTTTTTTTGTGACGGAGCAATGAAGTCCAGGCTCAGCCTGAGATGCTGAACAGCACTAAAATCTGAGTTGTCCTCACGCCCAGCTCTCTGATTTCTCTCTCTCTTATTCAAGGCTCAATGACTCTTCAGTCTAAAGCTCTTTAACACCAGCCGGGCAGAACTGGAGGGCTCAGCATGCCAGCCCAGGTAATCAGCAACAGCTCCAGGATTAGCCTTACCCTGACAGAACACCTGGAAATTTGGAATTTGGGCCATTAATTTCAGTCTTCTTTCTACTTGTTTCCACTTGGACGCAAAAGGGGAGATTGAAGCCAGTGTGGGTTTTTTACAATTTCTGCCCTGATGTGGGTGTGTTCAGGGTCAAGTTCAGCATCTGAGAACCTGAGATTTTTATAGAGAGGAGTAAAATGAAGCAGCCCAGAAAACCACGAATGAGCAGCTGAGAAGGACTGAGAGTATGACTGACGAGGTGTGAGTTAGCTCAGTCCACACGAAGCAGCTCTTGTGTGCCCGGCTCAGAGAGCAGAGCTGGCACTGACAGTGTGGTTTGTGTGTCTGCAAAGGGGAACCGGCCCGGCCGCTGCCCCGGGCACTGCAGCAGCTCCACCAACTCTGTCTTCACAGCTGGGCCCTGCTGCTGCTCCTGACAGCTTGGGATCTCACCAGAGGCACTTCAAAAGCTGGAGTGTGCAGGGATTTGGGCTGCTCCAAGGAAGTGTGCGTCAGAATTGGTGCTTCACCTCTGCTGGCGCCATTGCAATGCTCTCACATGCAAAATGAGCCTCCTGTTGAATTCTAGAGCATCCCCGAGCAGAAATATCCATCTGTTCCTTAGGGAGAGATGGCACGTGGGCTGTCCTGGCCACCCTGCAGAGCTCCAGCCTGAGGCTCCAGCTGGGCCTGGATGTGCTCCAGGAGCACCACAAGCTCTGTCTGTGGAAAAAGGCCCTGCTGAGTGTGAGCCTCAGCCCTGGGCACGTGCAAGGGCCTGCACATAAATGGGAATTAAATGCCCTGCTGCTCCCAGGGCTCTCTCCTCACTGCAGGTTTCACTGATGCCATCTCCCTGTGCCGAGCCAGACCTGAGCACTCACCTTCCCAGAGTCTGTTATGAGTTGTGTTTCCTGGTGTTACTGGAGAGAAATGATGAATTCCTGTTATCCCTTGATACCAGGATGAATTCATGCTATTCCTTGTTTGGGGAACAATACGTCTCCATTGCCTTTTGTGGCTACTGGCACCAGTTCCCAATTTCCAGCTCTCATTTCAGTGCTGGCTCAGAGCCCCACAAGAGGCAGGGCTGGACAATCAGGTGAAGCTTCCTTTGCTAGCCAGCCTCTCTTTGCACTGCTGTGTCTGACCAGAGATAGGGAAAGCAGCCACAAATTGCCAAGGAAATGCAGTCAGAAGGGTTTCTGTGGAGGATGAGCACAATGAACATGAGTCAGAGCACTCAGGATTTACGGAGATTAATCCGGGCCATAAAGATGCATCACCCTGCAGCACAAGGGTGGTGCTGAGTGTGCCAAGCTTTTCTCTGAAGACTTCTGCTTGCAAATAAAAGAAAACAAATGTCCTGGGAAGGGCAGTGACTGCAGGAGGAGGGAATCTCAGAGGAATGGGGGTGGCAGGACAGGAGCTGGCAGCACTGCAGTGGTGGGAGCCCCTCAGGCACAGCAGAAGCTGCAGGAACGCTGCAGAGCTGCTGTGCTTTCACCTCCTTTGTTGGGCTGGCTGCAGTTTCAGCTCCTGTCAGAGACACAAGGAATGTGTTGTTTGCCAACAACAAGAGCTGGTCTGGCTTCCTGGAAAGAAAGAAGATTGTTCCTTTGCAGGGCAGTTTCAGAGTGAGGATTCTGTGCCTGTGCTCTCCCAGAAGACAAAGGGTGAGGTTTGGGCCACTCTCCTGTGCCTTGTCTTAATCTGCACTTCCTCAGCCAGCAGTGGGAATAGAAAACTGTTCATTTGCCCCTCCATCCACCTCTATGTGGCCATGGGGTGGACCACATGCTGGGCAGGTTATTTCTCTCCAGTGGCTATAAAGGGAACCCAGAGCAACTGTCTCAGACTTCAGTGTCTAATTTTAAGCTTTCCAAGTGAGGGTGGATTGATCCTTGGAGATTCCTCCCAACAGGGAAAGAGTAATAAAGGCCAGGAAGGTGGGGAACCCTTCTTAGATGTGGTTGTTGAGTTCAGTTTATGGACAGGTGTTGGTGGCAACCTAAAAAAAACAGCCGAGGAAGCTGCCAATGCTGCAACTCCATCTACAGAGATGGGAGGGAAGGTGCTGTGGGCATCCTCTGCTTCCACACCTGGCACAGCTGACCTGCCCTGCACCAGCACTGCTGGCACTGCTGGCACATTTGTCCTGAATAAATTACACTTGGAGACCCCCAAGCTCAAAAACACAGAATCAAAGAACCATAGAATGGTTTGGGTCAGAAAGGACATCAAGGATCATCAGTTCCAACCCCCTGCCATGGGCAGGGACACCTTCCACGTGACCAGGTTGCTCCAGACAGGTGTCTGGGGGTATCACAGAGCATCTGAGGTTACATGAGGAATTTTCTGCCAGGATTTCCAGGAAGGAGGAGGCACAGGGCACTGCCTGGGATGCCTGAGCTGCCTCTGCTGCAGGGAGTTGTGGAGCCAGCTCAGGACCAAAGCAGATCCCCATGTTAATGGCCTGGGACCTTCCCAAACCCAGCAGGACAGACACTCAGGGGCCCAAACAGGCACCTGGAAAGGAGAGAAACCCACTCCTGGCTGGGCCTTGAATGCTGAGGGAAAGAGGCTGTCATGGTGCCAGCATCGGTGTCTCTGCTGGTGCCTGGCTCCTCTGCCTACTGTGGTCCCAGGGGAGGGAGACAGGGTAGTGGCAACAGCCTGGGCACGGGAACCTCATGGTCCTGGTCCTGCTGGGAAGGAGGAGCAGCCCAGTGGCACATCCATAACCATGGATAGAAACAGCCAGAGTGCTCACCATGGGGATTGTCCCTGCAGCATCTTCCCAAAGGAAAGCTGGACACACCAATGACTTTGGCCTGGGTCCTCCTCAGGGCTTGGCTCAGGCTGTGCCCCACTGGTGCTCCTGTGGTGAGCACCCCAGCTCTGCACTGGAGGCGTGGAGGGGCTGCCCTTGGATGACTCCTGGACAGGCTGCATTCCCCTCTGCATAGTTCATGGAAGTGCCTGTGGCTATACTGCTGCTGCCGGATCATGGTCACCACCCTGTCCTTAGCATAGCCACAGGGCTGCAGGACACTGCACGTGTCCCCTGCCACAATCTGCTCCTGTCCCCCAGGTCAGGTGGAGGGGAAAAGGGTCCCTCCCACTGCCAAACCCCAGGAGATGTGTGGGACAAAGCCCTGGCCCTGGTTTCTGGGAACTGCACAGCCCCAGAAATGTGCTGGCACTTCCCCCTGCAGGGATGGTCCATGGCAGGAGGGTGGTGGCAGGGGACACCCATCGGGAAGATATTCCCACATCCTGTGCTCTGGGCTCTGTCAGCACTGGGCTCTACTTGACCTGTCCCGGGGCAAAGCAGAGCAGTGCTGCCTATGAGTAAAGGTGTCTGCTCATTTCATGCCATGCCATGCCATGCCATGCCATGCCATGCCATGCCATGCCATGCCATGCCATGCCATGCCATGCCATGCCACGCCATCCCATCCCATTACCCATCCCCTTCCTGGAGACTTAACAGTCACCATCAGCCTGTCCCTGCCTCAGTTGCTGGAGGAAAAGCTCATCAATCAATCCATCCATCCCATCCCATCCATCCATCCATCCCTCCATCCATCCATGGATTCATCCCTCCATCCATCCCTCCCTCCATCCCTCCCACCATCCATCCATTCATCCATCCCTCCCTTTATTCCCTCCCTCCCTCCAGCCTTCCCTCCCTCCCTCCATGCATCCATCCCTCCCTCCCTCCCCCCTTGCTGGCTCAGCCCATGGTTCCATCCCTGCTTTAGCCGCAGTTCCCAGCAGTGGGGATGGGATCAGGGTCCCGTGGCTCTGAACCACCCTCTCGTGCTCTGCCTGTTTTGGGAGCCTCTCCAGGCTCTCTCTCCCGCTGTTCCCGCAGGGTGGGGCAGTGACTCAGCCCTAGCCGGGCTCGCGGTGGCCCCGCTCCTTTCCCACGCTGGCCGAGCCTGCAGAGGTGCTGCTGCTGCTCCCGGGAGCTTGGGGCAGGCTCCAGGGGCAGAGGGTGCTGGGTGTGGGGTTTGCTCGCGTACCAGGGAGCCGTCACTGCAAATACCACAAACTCCCTGAAACATCTCCTCCTGCTCCCTCTGTTCTGCCTCCTCTTCTCCTGCTTTGGCGCATCCTGTGGGAAATCATTTCTGTGTGACTTCTGGGTTACCCTAGGGAAAACAAAAAGGAAAATATTTGGGATAGGCACAGCCAGTTTCTCATTGCACAGCCAAGAATGACAGAAGCCATTTAGGAGATGTGCTGCTGCCTGGGAAATCCAGTGTCCCGCTGAAATCCTGCCAATGACTCTGCTCCAGTGATCCTTTCCAATGTCTTTCTCCCTTCTGGCTGTGTCTCCTCCCCTGGAAGGAAGTAGGAATCAACTTTCTCTGTGGGTAAAACGTGCTAAAGAAAAGCTGAGGGTGGAACTCAAAGGCTCCTAGATAATCTCCAATTTTTCCCTTTACATTTTTTGAGCATTTCTTTCAGCCCTGGGGAAATCAGTGGAACTGATTTTCCTGTTCTGCCGGGAGAGATCCCCGTTGATTAAAGCAGGAGTTACCTGTACTGGGAGAGAAAGAGGCTTCCTGGAGAAAGAGTAGAAAACATTGGGAAGAAAGCACTGAGATGCACAAAGCAAATCTTTGCTGCCCTTCACGGCACAGCACAGACTGGGGCATCTCCCACACTGAAACTTGGCCTGGGGAGCCAAAAGCAGTGACAGGGACTGCCTGAGCTCAGCTTTCTCAGTAAGATCCTTACCTTGGGAGGCTCTTCGTGGAGAGAAGTGCCAGGGAAAGGCAGGAGGAGCTCTCCTTCTCTGGGAAAGCATTTGGGTTTCGCAGTGCCAGCAACCTCCAACAGGTTTATGAACTTTCAAAATTTCCCTTGGGAAGCTGGACCCACCTTGGACATGAGGGGGTTCTTCCCTGCTGCCCAGCCTGGCGGGGTTTGGCTGCTTTGCTCCTCATCTGCAGAGATGCAGCCAAGGCAGGGCCCCTGCAGGCTCTGCACCCACACAGGGCTGAGCTCTGGGTCTGCTGCCAGACCTGTGCTCAGCTCTGGCCACCTCCCACCTTTGGGACACCTGAGATCTCATCCAGGACCTGAAATACTGACCAAAGTGCTGATCAAGACCAGATCTGCTTCCCAAAAATGTCTGTCAGCAGTTCCACCTTCCCAATGGCATTCCCTGGTATCCTGCAAAGATTCCTGCAGTGCTCTTTTTGTTCTGGAACACTTCCTTGGTCTCCAACAGCTGGGATAAGGAGGCTGGGAGCACCAGGGATCTCATTTCTGCCACCACATCCAGGAGGGGATGAGAGGGAGGTAATTACATCAAAACCTCTCATCCTGCATGAGAGGATCAAGCTGCAGGGAGTTGTGATGGGAGTCAGAGAAGCATTCCTGGGGCTCGGGAGTAGATGCCACATTCTGACAAACTGCTCTCAGTTTTCTTTATCTGGGAGATGTTGCTCCAGGTGTCACTGCTGCCCTCTTCTGAGCCAGCCCCCGCTCCCAGAGGAGCTGCCCGGGGTGGGTGCTGGGGGGCTCTGGGTGCAAATGTCAAACTCCTGGGCACAGGCACCTGTGTGGGGCAGGGCCTCCTGCCATGGGCTGCCACGTGTGCCCCACAGCGTGCCCGGTGGGGCTGTGGCACTGCCACCCTGTCTGG
Organism: Dryoscopus gambensis; assembly: GCA_013389985.1. Taxonomy (NCBI): domain Eukaryota; kingdom Metazoa; phylum Chordata; class Aves; order Passeriformes; family Malaconotidae; genus Dryoscopus; species Dryoscopus gambensis. Next base: position 53,049 of record WEIT01004587.1, on the reverse strand, counting down.
CCATGGGGCCACAGCAGAGCCTGTGCTTGGGGTGATCCCACTCAGCACCCGGGAAACTGAGACAGAGGGACTTTGCTGAGCCAGTTTGTCCCAGCAGGAGCCTTGGGTGTCCCTGCAGGAGGTGTTGGTGCTGTGGGGTCCTCAGGGCTGTTGAGGTTTCTGGCTTGAGCTCGGTGCTTCCTGCAGGTGCCCTGCACAGTTCAGGGTGGAATCTGGGCCATGGAATTCTCTTGAATGGGAAGTGGTGTGGCCTGGGAAAGTTAGGAAGTTCTGGTGCCTGGGACCTGTGGGATGGAATCCCATGGACCTGAATCCCATGGAGCTGAAAATGAAGCGTGGGGTCTGCCCTGAGGCATCACAGGCAGAGAAAAAGGACTCAGACGTTGTGCTGTGGGATGGGAAGGGGCCATGCCAGGGGCTGCCTGGCTGGTGGGGTGAGCCCCGTGGATTATATGAGATCCCAGGGGCTGTAGGACCTGTACGGTGTCCAAAGATTTAATGCCTGCTCTCTTTGGGACAATGAGTGCTCTGTGGGTACTCTGCACCCTGTAGCATCCATTTTCTCCCCTTGAATCCTGCTGCAAGTCCTGTCACACCTGAGCTAAATCAGTGCATCTGTGAGTGTCAAAGCCAGGCTCTGAAGGGACCCGTTCCCCAGCACAGCTGAATCACACCTTGGTTGTCTTTTTCTTGCAGCCTCCCTGTGGTCTTTGTGTGTGTCCACAGACCTCTCCATCCAAAAATGGGCTTTTGTCATGTATCCACACACAGGATACAGCCCCCAAAAAGACCCAGTGGTTTCTTGGGATTCATTTCACCTGCTGCACATGGACAGAGATCCGAGCATGTGGTCGTGTGTTGGCTCCACCGGTGAGTAAGAATTCATTTCCCAGCTGGAGGAGTGTGCTGAGCCACACTGGCATGTCCTGCCCTTCTCCAGTGTCCAGGGAGCTACTCAGGAATGGACAGTAGGACTCACCTGCATTCCTTGTAGACACTCCAGACTGGGTAGAAGGCAACTTGCTCTCCCAGCCTGTCACTGATATGACCTTTCTTAGATGTGACTGCAGGTGGGATTCACACCTGAAGAAGCTGCAAATTGGACATCCCCCGTTGGTGATGTTTGTGATGTCAAATTTAATCCTCCCACAGGCTGCTGGATGTGCTGCTCCCTAATGAGCCTTTATAAAACAATTACTTGTGTACCACATTCAAAGCCAGTCACAAACACTCCTGCTGTGCCAGGGCCCAGGAGCAGTCTGACGAAGGAGTGATCACAGCTGAAATGCAATAAGGTTTTGAAGGGCTGTTGGGTCCACCCAAAGCTGGTTTAGACATTTGAGTTCGGGTGCTTTGCCTTTGTGCTTAATCCTTTAGTGCTCACGCGCCCTTCAGCAGCCTGAGCAGAGCAGCAGAAGGTGCTCCTGGAAAGCAGCTCTGAGCCACGTGCAGGGGGTGGCTGTCCCTTGTCCCTTGCATGGGCTCACAGGATGTGCCCAGCCTGTCTGATGGGCTGCACATCCTCTGTTCATGACATCCTGGCATTGGTAGAGGATTATTCCTCAGCCTTGCCTCGAGTAAATACCAAACACAGCTGGGAGCTGAGCTCATTCCGCTTTGCCAGGTGTCTGCTTTGAAGAGTCTTCGGAAGGAGGTCAAGAGGTGCTGCTTCCTTATTCCCTCCGTGAGGCTGCTGCAGTGCTTGCACACCGCAGTGTTCCCCAGCCCTGGGAATCCAGAGTCCTCTGTTCATCCTGCACTTCAGCTCTCCCCGTGGGCTCTGGGCTCATGTTCCTGCAGGGTCCGATGGAGAGAGCAAATCCTTTGATGCTGCCAACAGCAATTCCACGGAGCAGGCTGGGAGTCCCCAAAGGGTGCAGATGCAGCCTCCAATTTGGTCTGATTAGCAGGAAAAGCCTGGGCTCAACAAAAGCCTTCATATCCACCTCCACAGGCTCATCCTCCAAAACAGCAACTTAGAGGGAGATGCTTTTAAAGGGAAAAGGAAAGGGAGAGTTGAAGTTTCCAGGCAATGTGGGCTGCATTCATCATCCTGAAGCCCAATCCCAGCACTTCTCAGCAGTGAGGAATTCCCTGAGGAGGGGCAGAAGGCAGCTGGCCTGGGTAAGCAGCAGGAGGAAGAGGTACCAGGAGGTGTTTTTCAAACAGCTGAAGACAAAAATCACAAAGGCTTCACAACCTCTTCCAGGTTCAACATAAACTACACTAAACCTGCCAAAAGCAATTGGAGGAACAACCAGCTGAAGTCAGAAGCATGAGCCAAAAAGTCAGAGCATCTCCCAGCAGAGGGGAACGACCTGCCAGGAGACTAGGGGTCAGGGATGTCAGAGGGAGCACTCAGGAAGGAGAGGAGCAGCGAAAAGCAGGTATTGACCATCTCCATTTTGTGATGCCTGTGAGAAAGGGGGAGGATTCCTACAAGCTCCTATACCTGATACATCAATGACATTTCTGAGGATGGAGGAATTTTGAGGAACTAGAGACCAGTAAGGAAAGGGAGATAAATGACAGACAAACATCAGCACAATGATACAGTTGAGTATCACAGTTGAGTGATACATGTGGGGTGAAATAAGCTTCTCTTTTGTGAGATGGGCATGGAGGTGACTCCATGGATCATTCATGGACAGCCCATCCCAGTGACAGCTCAAAAAAAGACTCCAAGGGAATATCAGGTATGGATAGGGGTGGAGCAGAGATCGGGAAGGGCTGTGATGTCCCAGCACAAGCCCAGGTTCACTCACCCTCTGCCCTGTGCTGTTCTGGGCTCCTCAGCCCAGGAAGGAAATCATTCCATGTCACTGAGGGTCTTGAGCTGCGGGCTCTGTGTGAGGAACTTCTCCGAGCTGGGCCTGCCCAGCCTGGCCCGGAGAGAAACTGGGGAGGATCCCCTCACCATACCTTTCAAATATCAGAACCAGGGAGCTTCAACCACAGCTCGGGCAGGGCAGGGCCAGAGGAAACGGAGAGGTTTTCCCTGCCACAGCCTTTGGATGCTTTCAGCAGTGGCACAAATGACAGCCATGGTAATTAACTTTCTCACGGGCTGAAGCGATGGCTGTGAAAACTCCTGGGAGAGAAACCCACTGAGGATGAAATCATGGAATCACAGAAGAACCTGGGCTGGAAGGGACCCGCAGGGATCATTGAGTCCAGCCCTGGCCCTGCACAGACACCCCAACAGCCCCACCCTGGGCATCCCTGGGAGTGGTGTCCAAACGCCCCTGGAGCTCTGGCAGCCTCGGGGCCGTGCCCATTCCCTGGGGAGCCTGGGCAGCGCCACGCTGGAGGAAATGGGATTTACAGCTTCCTTACTCCTGTGGGATAAGGCAGAGGAGTCCAAGCTGACTCCTGCTGCCGGGTAACAGGGATTTTTCAGACTTTTCAGACCTTTTTTCTTTCCTAACACTGGCAAAACAACCAAAATAAAATCATCCAAACCAGGATGCTTGAAGAAATTCCAGGAATTTTTATTGATTTCAGCTTTTCCAATGAAGCAAATACATACAGTACAGCCAAAATAAAACTCTTGAGACGTTTTTCTCACATACCTCTATCTTACAGAATACACTGTAGAGCTATGGACTGGTAAGGCTGAGTTGGTCTCACACTAGTGTGTGTTCAGAGAGAGGAATAAAACTGCCTTCGACTCGTCCATGAGGCTTCTGAAATGCCGGGGTGGGATTGTACACACACAAAATAAACAAAGCACTTACAAGAAAATGACCAAAAAAGCTCTGCTGCGCCCAGGACCATGAGGGTGGTGTTTATTTACATGGCTGGGTGTCCAACTGCTCCTGTTCCTGCTGCTGCTGCTGGCCACGCTCCTTCTTCCCCCTCAGGAATTCTCCATCCCTGTGCCACAGACCTGCTCTGTCCCTGCCCTGGGGGAGTGCCCTACCCTGGCTCTTCAAGGAGCAAGGAACAGGAAACATCAGAGAGGATGTCACAGTTAAAATCCTGCCTTAAAAAAAAATACCTCCCCAGAATGAAAAAAAAATATACTGGAGGTGAAAACAGCATTGATTTATGTTGGAGGGAACCTCACTGAGCTCCCAGAATTGCTGGTCATGAGCAACACCACTTATTCCAATAAGTCTGATTTTCCCTTCACTTCTCACAGTTGGGCATCAAAGTCACTTCACTGACTTGGGTGGAGCCTGGGGTCCAGATTTTAAAGAGACTGAGAGGAAAATAGAGGCTATCAGAGAATTTCCCAGGGAAGATCCAGCTGTGGAACAGCCCTGGGACAGCAGAATGGTTGTGGTTCCTGCAGCCCATGGCTCTCCTGAGTGAGCTCTGCCCTGAGGTTTGCAAGCAGTGACAAACAGCATCCTAAAAACAGCTCAGTGGGAGGAACCTCTCTGGTGTGCCCAGCTCAGGGCAGGGACAACATCCCAGCCAGGTGAGATTGCTCAGGGCTGTGCCCAGTCATGTTTGGAAGAGCTCTGAGTATGGAGACAGATTTTATTTTTACCATTTTGTTAGCTTTGAAAAAAAACCCAACATAATGAAAGCAACTGTAACAATGGTTTTTGTAATAAAATTTATGTGAATGATGAATCTGTCTCCTGGAGTCCAATACTCACTAATGAAAATCTCCAGTACCTGTAAATTTAATTGTGAGCTGATGATCATAAAGCTACGGCTCTTTGTTCCTTGTACAGTGACTCAGTAACTGCATTAGGGGTGAAAGCAGCTGCAGTGTTTTAAAATAAAGCCTAAATCACAGCCAGTTAGAGTGAATTTCCTCAATATTCCATGATTCCATTTTGTAGTTGTTTCCCCAATTAGTTTTCCAGAGAAAAGCATTTGCTCCCAGGACTTGTGCTGGCCATGTCATTACAGAGCAAACCTGAATGCAAAACTGCACAGAACACTTCACACCCCAACTGAGCCAAGCCTGTGGATGCTGCAGCCCTTGGGGACACCACAGATGGGTCCTGCCCAAAGCACTTGGAACGTTCTGCATCTGGGAATCCACATCCAGCAAGGGAACTGCTGCGGGCTGGAAGGGCTTTGCCCACGGGCTGGGGCTCTTTGCTCTGTTTAAACCCTCCTGAAACTTCTGTCCTACCGGATTCTCCTGGTTCTGCCTCTCCACTTCAAAGGGGCTTTTTTCCCCTCTCTCACTTGGCTGCAGCTCGGCACAGAAAGCTCCTGACTGAACGTGGGCAAAGAGTGGCTGCTCATTAAAGTGCACACAATGAAGCCACCCTTTGTGGCCCAGGAGGAAAAACAGCTTGAAATTATCTCCCTCTGTGGGCAGGAGCTCCCTGTGCTCCACACGGGGACCAACAAGGGCCGCCTGGAGCTGCAGCAGAGCAAACCCGAACTTCACAGGGGGTTCTTTAGTGGGCACAAATCACCCCGTGGATGTGGACTGAACATCCCGAGTCCCACCAGTTTAGGAGCCTGACACCTAAAGTGCGACTGCTTTTCCATTTCCAGGCTCGTAATCCATCCTTCCCAAGCACCTCCTGAACCCCTGATGTTTGAAAAACAGGGCCCTGTGCCCCTGCACCCTTTGAGGAATAATAACCAGCACAATAATCCCGTGTATGGGACAGGCAGCAAACACAGCCTCAGCTGCTCCTTCCCTGTGAGTCTGAGCTGTGTCCCCTCCACGGGGAGGATATTTTTCTTCTGGAGAGAGAAAGGTTGTAAGAATTGAGTTACCCTGAAATGAGCTCAGCAGTCCCTCATCACAGCCTCAGCATCACAGGCAGATTAATGCAATTCAAGATCCCGAGAAATAAAACATTTCCAAACCTGACATCACACAAGTGCTCACATTCCTTTGCACACCAGTTCTTTACATTGATTGATAAAAACAAAATATGATTAAAGAGGCCACATCCCTCCCTTCTTTCATTCCTGCAGCAGTCAATGATTCCAGGGGAAAAACACTTGGCCTGTCCTGCTCAGCTTCTCAAATGCCACCTTTGTCCAGGTACAGTCAGGAACTGGAATTGTTCTGGTGCTCAGAATGGATCAGGACCTGGGAATGTTGGAGCTCTGCAGCTGTGTCCCAACTGTCCCTCACAAACAGCTTCAGGGAAGGGTGATCGAGGCCTGGGAGAAAATCTGCAGGTGTCAATTTGCTTCTTGAGATAAAGAGTTCATGTGACAGGAAAGAAAATGCTAACAATTATCAGAGAAAAATCCTAAGCAGAGAAGAAGCCCGTGTTCATAACTGTTAGGAATAACCAGCCTTGGAAAGAAGAGCATCCTTGTGTGTATCTGTTAATAATGGAAAGGGGGAACTCAGCCTAAAATTGATTTTTTTGTGTGTTTGTGGATAAAAATATGCTGTGACAAATTTTTAGCATGGCAGTATTTGGTGCATGGATAGGGTGCAATTGGAATAAAACCCTGCAAGGGGTTAAACTGCACAATCACCCCGACTTTGGGTGGAAAATAGGGGACTAAGCTGGAGGAAGGTCCTGCTCCCCACATGTGCTCTGTGTGTGCTGCCTGCACACACCTCCACATCACACCCAGAGTTACACAGACACACTCTTGGCAAAAAAATAATTATTGACATCGAGAAAGTATATAAAAGTCCCTTCTCCCCCCTAAAAAGAAGAAAATGCTTAAAAATATCAGTGTCATCCACATGAAATCCACGTGTTTGGTTTGCTTTACAGTTGAGTTGAACTCAGAAACTCTCTACATCTTTAACATCCTAAGGAATTGTGGAAGGGTTGTTCTTCCTGGACATGAACAAACTCCAAATTCTGAAATGGAAAAAAAAATAAAGAAAAAGCAAAACCCCAGATAATTAAAGCATTCAAGAGATCCTTTCATTACAGCAAACCCCAACTTTTAATCTTTTCTCTGAGCCTGGCTGCAGTTTCTTGGCTGCCCACAGCTTTTCACCCTGGACTTCCATGCTCCTCAGAGCCCCAGTGAAAACATCCCAACAGAGCAGGAAGTGAAATCCACTCCTGGGCAGAGGGAAGGAAGGGGCTTTGGCACTGTTTTCTCTTGGTTTGGTCACAAGGCCCATGCTGGGGAAGGGAGTGAATAATCCCCTCTGCATCATCTCGGACACCACCCAAGAGACCTCTGGTATTTGCAAAGTGCTCAAAGCTTTTTCCTTCAGTGAGAATCATGAGTGAAAAGTGCCTGATGGGTTCAATCCTCATTTCACACTGAATATAAACCCATATTGATGCCCTGGCAATTCTGCCCATGGTTTCTCTTCCCTGGATTCTCTATTGGGATTTTCAGTTGACAGAATGTGGTTCTCAATTCTGACCTGAGGCTAAGGGGTGGATTAAGGGCTCAAACAATGGCTAAGGCTAATGGCTAAAGCCATGGACATGCTGGAATTCACTGCACATTACTGGCACTGCCTAGATAACACTGCTCAAAGTTTGGGAATGAGGGCATTGCCAGGGAGAATCCCAGGAAGAGCCTCACCTGTGAGGGTTTGGAAAAACGCACTGGATCAGTGATCGCTTGGCAAAGGATGCGAGAGGCACAGCCAAGCCCAGCAGCTTTGTGTGTTCTGTGACATCTGTGCTGAGCAAAATGCACAGCTGGGCAGTGGGGGCAACATCTGCCCTGGGCCCAGGGACAGCACAGCCCCTGATCTCTCATAGAAACAGACGGGGCTGGGAAGATTTGGGATGAAAATCTCACAAACACACTTTTGGGGTGATCAAAAATAGCAATAATCTCAAAGGATTCCTGTGCACCAAATCCACCACAAGGGCTGCGTTCTCACCTGCAGCCTGAACATGCACGGAGAGACTCTAAAATCTCGAGGAGAGGGTCCTGAAGGTCGTTCCAGCTAAAGATCCCATCATGTTCTTATCAAATCCTTGCTGAAAAAGCAGAAACATATGAAGTGCAGTGAGTGCCTATCAGCTTCTACACTGGGAGCAGTTATTGAGCAAAGTGTGCTTCATTCTCAGCCAACCTCCTCTGTCAGCCCTCTGGGTGCCTTTGTTGATGAACTCCATGGAATCGTAGAACCATGGAATGGTTTGGGTTAAAGGGACCTTAAAGCCCATCTCATTCCACCCCCTGCCATTGGCAGGGACACCTTCCACTAGCCCAGGGTGCTTTTCCTTGCTTTCCATCAACCCAGAGCTGGACTCCTCCAGGTTTTTGGAGGGAACTGTTACTAATCATTCACTAAGTATTGTTTCATTTAGGTCCTCATCCTGAAAGAAGAGCAGAAGTCTTTACATGATGCACGTGGCCCTGCAGACTGCCATCCTCCTCCCCTGACGTTTAGCTATGCAATAAGCCTCTGTGTGAACACCAGAGTGACTCAGTCACACCAAAATGAGCTGGCACAGGCTGTGAGCAGAGCCTGGCACAAAACTACCCCAGCTCCTGTGCAGAGTCCCTCACTGTTAATACAGGAACAGTTTGGATGCTCTGCTCCTGCCCCCAGGTGCTCCCCTTTGTAGGGAATTCCTCCTTCTCTTTAATTTGGCCCTTTACTCTCTGCAGGTGCTGCTGCTCTTGAGTTGGAAAAACCCAGCTTGTTCAAAGAAAGCCACTGGGAGCTGGGGCTAGAAGCTGGGAGCTGGAGCTGGGGCTGGAAGCTAGGAGTGGGAGCTGGGAGTGGGAGCTGGAGTTAGAGCTGGGGCTGGAAGCTAGGAGTGGGAGCTGGGAGTGGGAGCTGGAGTTAGAGCTGGGGCTGGAAGCTAGGAGCTAGGAGCAGGAGTTGGGAGCTGGGAGCAGGAGCTGGGAGCAGGAGTTGGGAGCTGGGGTTAGAAGCTGGGAGCTGCAGTTGGGGCTGGAAGCTAGGAGCAGGAGTTAGGAGCTGGGAGCTGGGGCTAGAAGCTGGGAGCTGGAGCTGGGAGCTGGGGCTGGCTCCGTGCCCATCTGGCTCTGCACTTTCCCAGCTTCTGTTGCAGGGAGCAAAACAAATCCCAACTACTCCTTCTCTTAGTCTGAAAGCTTACCCTGACTGCAGGGGGGATGTAACCACAGGACAGGGTCATGGACACAGAAGAAAATGGGGAGAAAGAGAGGACGGACCTTGCCAGGCACCTGTTGGGACCCGATGGACTGCAGTGAAGGGAATCCCCCAAATGAGGGCGAGATGCCCAGCGTGTCCCAGCCCGAGTGAGGGGCTGTGCTGGGGAGCATCCCAGCCCCAGCCCCGGGGAGGGAGGTGCCTGACACACGCACGTCACCATCCGCTCCGTACCACTGGGAGTCCCAGCAGTGACCCCCTGCCACCTGCTCAGACCCCAGGCAGGTCCCCCAGTGCCCCCGGCTCCTCCTGGGCCCTGCCCTACTCGCTGCTGGATCCGGGCCTTTACCAGCTCCCCACTTCAGCAAGCGAGCAGCCCAGGGCTGTTCCTGACTCCCAGAAGCAGGAGTGTTGTCCTTACCTGCTTGAGCACACTCTGGAGCTCCCTGTTGGACCAAAGGTCTGTCAGGAGGAGTCGAGCAGCTTCGGCCGCTTTTGGACTGGAGCTGGGACGATGAAAGCAACAGGAGCATTATGGCAGGCCCAGAGCAGCACCCCACAGACACTGCTGACTGCCTGGGCAAACCCAGCTCCAGCTGGGAGCCTGGCCAGCCACCAACAGGACTGTCAGTGACACCCTCCCTGCTCTCTCAGAAATATTGTGTGACAACAGCTATGACCAGAGCAGGGCAAATGAAAAAGAGGGGAGGATCTGAGTGGGAAAATGAGCATAAAACTGAGATGAGCCTGAAATTTGAGAGAGGGAAGGAGAAGGGAAATGGTGCCAACCCTTCGCTGGAGTCTGCAGGGACAGCGTGGATGGATCTCCTGGGATGGGGCAGAGGAGCGGGCTCGGAGCTGCCTGGAGAGGACAAGGGATGGGAGCCTTTGCAATAACAACATCTGCAAGCAGCCCAGAGCCCTTACTCAGCACAAGGGAACAGATACCTGCTCATGTAACAGCTCGAAACCGTGAGTCATCTCAGGACTGACCTTTTATAATTTTGGAACATTTCATACCCAGATATCCCCTCCCTCCTGGCTCCCATTGCTGCTCCCGATCTCCTGGGCCTCCTCCTGGCTGTGGGAGACTCGTGCTCTGGGCTCAGGGCAGCAGCCCCAGCCTGTCCCACCCAGGGTGAAGGAGAAGAACAAGACCAAGCTCAGGACCCTCCCTGTCTGATGCAGCTCCACAAAACCTCGGGCTCTCAAAAATACTCCTCAAAACACTCCTCAAAATAGTCCCCAAAAGCCTACAAGAAATGGGACCAATAGGTCATGAGGAACCTGGGACATCAATTCCACACTTGGAGTGAGGGAGGACAAGGATGGAACCACATCCAGTAAATTTTGGGGCATTTCCCTGGCATACACAGCAGCTGTTACCAAAGAAATGATTAAGTTTAACTTGGTCATAAACTTCAAAGGGGTTGTGAGGCTCCTGGTGCTGTGTGGAGGGCTGGAGGACAGCCAGAAATTCCTGAGCAATGCTTTGGGACAGAAAAAACAGGTTTTATTGCCCAATCTCTTCTCTAGTTATAACCACCCTATGCTCTGTCACCAGAATGACAATGTTGTAAAACGTTTTTTGGCTGAAATGTTGTCTGTGCCTGAAAAGCCATTAAAGCCCTGCAAACCCAGGGGTAGCTGCGATCAGATGGGCAGGGCATGAACTGGACTCTCTCTTTCAAGGATTTGTAGTTTCAAGTTGTTTCTCTCTTTCTATGACAGAGTAATTTTCTCTTATTTTTGAAATAATTTACTTCTAATGATGCTAAATATGTACTTTGTCACTACATCTCCAGAGAACACCTTAAAAGTTTTGTATTTTCAAGCCAAAATTACCAGCATCGGTACCTGAGTAATTTATGAATTCAGACAGAAGAATTTCTAAACTCTTCATTTGAAGGACTGGCACTGACTGTTTCATACAGCAGTGACTGCTATAATTTAGGTATAAAAAGCTCAATATGAACTGGTGGAGCTGTGATGCCAGCTTCAGTAGGTAAGTAGCATATCCCAAACAAAATAGTGTGAATATAGCAGTGGATAAAATGGAGCAGAGTATCAAGACCGCTGATTTGGGAGGAAAATTCCTTAATAACAAATTGCCTGAAAATCAAAGTTGATTTTAAAGACAGTCTGTTTTTCACAAATAGAATTATTCATGAAAAATTGTGGAAAGGCAGTGAGGGAGATGTCCCCTGGTGGCAGTGGCAGGAGTCATCCAAAAAGCTACAGACTCAACAAAACATAAACAAGACACAATCAGAAGGAGATGGTGGGGAATGGGGAGAAACAGAATGGGGGCAAGAAAGACAAGAATTTTGTCCATAAATATCAGATAATGGGGAGAAATAATGCTTCCTCAAAGGACAGAAGTACAAAGAACTTTGTGTGTCATTGAGAATGCCAAGGAATTCCCAGAACAAGGATTTCTTCAGGATGTGAAATGATTATAAAATTGATATCAAGGTGCAAGCTTTGGAAGAAATGGGAGATTGGAAATGTGTGGATGAGACGAACCCTCTGGCACAGGGAATAATCAAGGCAACACCCGAGTTTCTTGAAAGATTAATTTTGGTGAAGTGCTGTGGTGGAATTGACGGCAAAATAAAACTGCAATAGCAAAGATGTGAAAAGTGAGGGAACAAAGAGAAGCAGAAATAAATCCATGGTAAAGGGATGAACTGCAAATGGGATGCTCCAAACACAGAGAGAGATTTTGGAAAAAGCTTTGAGTGCAGCCAGTAGAATTAATGAGGAGAATTTTAATTTAATTAGTGAAATAATGTTGCTTGAAAATGAGCAGAGAAATGTTTTTCAGACAGTTGGAGAAGAAAAATGAAAAGGAAACCAAACACCCCAATAAATCAGGTCCTGTGGCTTGATTTTCAAATTTGAAGGAAATATTCAATATTTTGGCAACTTGGATTAAAAACAATGAAGAGTAAAGGAACCCTACATGACCATGAACCCCATGCCATAGATGAGAGCATCTGCAGGTGACACAGACAATTAATTATTTGGGATGGTCCAGAAAGAAGAAAAAACCACATCCATCAGATAAACTGCTGAACCCTTTCTGCCTTTCAGTCAGAATTCAGCTACGAGACACGTGAGGAGAAAGAAACATGGGAAGAGAGGAGAACATGGGAAAGGGCAAGATCCATAACCCACTGGTCTGGAACCTGGAGTCTCTTTCCAAGCTATGACTCTGAAGTTGTTTGAGCAGGTTGAGCTCCTGGTTTGCAGCTGGTAATGTAGTGAGAGCCCAGCTCAGAAACACAGGGCAGGATCTGTGGGTGGCAGAGGAGACACAGGGAGGGAGGCCCAGACACCAACCCCGGCCTGGAGATCAGGGAATGTCCACAGGGAACTGAGGCAGCTTAACAGAGAAAACGGCAAAATGCTGACAGGGTGCAGGGTGTCCCTGCATCCTCCTGGTGACTGGGTCACCCCCGAGCCCCCCTGTCCCCCCTCTCTCTGCTGCCCGCGGTGCTGGGGAGGAGGAGGCTGATGAGGTGGGACTCACCACGTTCAGAACCACAGCGGGGACCTGGGGGCTTCAGTCAGCCCCCCGGAGAGGTGGGGTACATATTGATTTCCACTGGGGAGTGGGGAAGCTCTCTCTGATGTAGGACTGGACAAATCCCACCCTAATTTTTCTTGTTTATCTTCACAGGTGACATGTGACACCGGGAAAATTTCACCTTGTGGCCTAGCAGGAGTCTCCCCAACATCTGCTCTACTGGAACAGCCTGAAATAATGCAGCTTGAACAATTAAGATTAGTCCTGGGTGGAAGTTGTTCTCTTTTTCCCTAAGAATTGAACAGCATAAAAATCTTTTGGGGAAAAAATGAGTAATGGAGGAAAAGGAACAACTCAAGTTTTGGACATTGTAAGAACTGGGGAATTTCTCAGGAGGACTTTGTGATCCAGGCAGGACTGGAGACATCTCCAGAGTTTGGTAACTCCTGACAGCTCAGTGAGTCACTTCCAACAAAGCTCATCCCCAGCAGCCAAGGCAATTAAAGTGTTCCCAGCCCAGGTTGTGCAAGGCTGTGCTGGAGAAGCAAATTACTGAGCACTGGTCTGAGGGAGCCACAGCGGGACTTCAGCAGGAGTAAATGCCATTCAAAACAACGAGGGCTTACAAGAGGGCTGGGTTTCACGGTAATTGGGCTCATTGGAGAGTGGAAGCAAATAAAAGCAGCAAACAGAGCGATGCTCCTTGGCGCAGGCCCAGGCTAAACAAGAAGGCCCCGTGTAATGACTGAGAGTGTCTCTGCCATGGAACAAGAGGTGGATTGGAAGAACTTTATCAAAGGATGATGAAGGCATGCAAATGGCTTTTCACAACAGAAAACAATGGGTTACTTGTCTAAGGCATTTTAAAACAAAGACAGATGGCAGGAGAGATGAAAGCCTAGGAAGGAGAGAACATGGTCAAAGATAATGGAAGTTTAACACCAGTTTGGCCAGAAATGAACACAGAACTTGGCAAGGCTTGACAGGCTTGTGCTGCAGGGAATATGGATAACAAACAGGACAGAATTCCTACCACCAAACCCCAAACCAAGTCCTAAAATAGAAAGTGGTAAAATATGATGAGATTGCTCAGCTGGTGTGAAAAACAGGAGTAGACCAGGGAGGCACTTAAAATAATTCCTGTCTACATTCCCCCAGAGCTGCATCTCAAGGAGGATGATTCAACAAAAGGATGAAGAGATTTGCAGATAAAAGTTAAAGACAATCCTTGTGGACCTGCAGTGCTGAACCTCAGACCTGACCTTCATGACAAAGTTTGAGGGAAGCCCAGGAGCCAGGAAGTCACTGACATCCCCTGTTCTGAGGGCTGGAATTTTTCATAGATCAGAGAATCCCAGAGTGGTTTGGGTTGGAAGGGACCTTAAAGCTCATCCAGTCCCACCCCCTGCCCTGGGCAGGAACATCTTCCACTGTCCCAGGCTGCTTCAAGCCCCGTCCAGCCTGGCCTTGGACACTTCCAGGGATCCAGGGGCAGCCACAGCTTCTCTGGGCACCCTGTGGCAGGGCCTCCCCACCCTTACAGGGAAGAATTTATTTCTAATATCCAGTATAAATCTCTCCTCTTTTAGTTTGAAACCATTCCCCCTTGTCCTGTCACTATCTGCTTGTGTAAAAAGTCACTTCTCCTCTTTTTTATAAGCTCTTTAAGTACTATTTTTAAAAGACTTTAAGATGTTGCTGCTTCAGTTCTTTTTAAAATTTCCTAAAATTCAACCAGAAAATTTCCAGAGGCCCCTTTGCAAATCCCACCCTGGATGGCTCCTGCCTGTTTCCAAGAAACCAGTGCTGAGGATTTCTGCCCACCACCATGCCCAATTCCTTTATTAGGAAGGAATAATGCTCTACTCTGCCTTGGAAGGGTGCTGGGAAGGCTCTGGGGTCAGTCTAGCTCTGTCCCTGCCCCTGCCTCGTGCCCCACACTCACCCGTTCCGGCACAGGCTCACTACATTATTTAGCAAGTTGCTGGACAGGTAAGACTTTCCCAGGTGGGGGTTGGACATGATGAGGTTCCTCAGAGTGTAACAAGCTGATGTCATGATCTCCCCATAGCTGCTGGTGTTTCCAGACTGGAATGACAGGAGACGGGACACATCTGGGAGCACCTGGTGAGCTAAAGAGGTGGAGGAATGTTCCAATCAACAATCAAACACAATCTGGCACAAGTGAACGATGCTATTTGTGTTAACACCAAGCAGAGTTATCTCTGCAGGGAGGCACTGAAGTGTTGGACAGCAATGGCATCATCGGCATCTGTGGATTTTTCCAAGACAAAACGAGGGCTGCAGGCCTTTGGAAGGGCAGTGTTGTTGGCCATGGGCACTCAAGTCCAACTCAGTTCCCAGAACACTGTCACCCTTGTGGTCCTGCAGGTTTGTCTCTGTAAAGCACAGCCCGTGTCACACAGCACTGGTGAATGTCCTTGGGGCCAGAGGAAATGTCACTGCTCTGCCCAGTTGTGGAGCTCAGGTAAGTCTCCTTATGGGGCTTACAAAACGAGCTGGGCAGATCCTACAGAGCTGAAAGCTGGGATCCAGTGTGAGAGAAGGACTTACCCATGGTTTTGTGGAGCACAGGATGCCTGGACATGTTGCTCAGCAGAGAGGCCCCGGACCGGACGACCTCGGAGCTGTTGGATTGGAGCAGCCGAGCGATGCGGGGCAGCCCCTTCTCCTTCAGCCCAATCAACTGGCTCATGGCATTGGACATCTGAGGGACAGCAGAGATGTCCATGAGTTCCAGTGCCGGGGGGAAACAGCTGGTCAGGGCTGGAGGAATGTGACTGCACCATAAAATGAGCACTGTACAATCCTCCCTCCTGCTGCCATAATCCGACTTACTCTGCCAGTTTTACCTCCCTTCCCCACACTTATGGGAGCCTGGAGAAATGGAGGCTCAGGGGGGACCTTCTGGCTCTCCTCAACTCCCTGACAGGAGGGTGCAGCCAGCAGGGGGTTTGGCTCTGCTCCCAGAGAACAAAGGACAGGACAAGGGGAAATGATCTCAAGCTGCCCCAAGGGAGGTTTAGATTGGATATTGGGGAAAATTCTTCACCAAAGCAGTTGCCAAGCAGTGGCACAGCTGTCTGGGGCAGTGGTGGAGTCACCATCCCTGGGAACGTTCGAAAAATACGTGGATGGGGCACTTGGGGACATGGGTTAGTGGTGAACATGGGTGAACAGTTGGACTTAGTGATCTTAGAGCATTTTTCCAAGCTTAATGATTCCATGATTCTGTGACATTTGAAAAGTCCACCACTTATCTGCTGTGATGCAGCTGGTTCTGCTGTTCTCTGGAGTCCCAGCAGAGCAGCTGATCACTCAACTGACATTCCAAAAGCTGGAGAAGTTTTGCTTTCGTGTCCATGTTGCCCTCGCCCTTCACAACCCCCTGACAGCTCCCTGCCATGCCACAGTGGGCTGTTGGGGAGAAGGAACAGATAATGGATGCCTTTAAAGAACAATCTGAGGACCAAAAATATTCATCTTACATGTGATCTCGTGTATGTAAATGTAGAAGGTCTCAGGATGCAGCCAGGGCAGATGAGTTCAAGCACATCCCCTCAGTGAACTGCCCTTACTGACAGAGCTTAAACTGAACTTCTCAGCTACTGCCCCACCAGAAAGGCTGCTGGAGACACATGTCCATCAACAGTGACACGGGAATGGAGAGAAGGGGCTGGAAAACATGTGCCCTGTTCCACGTTCACACCAGCAGGACTGGGGTGTGTAAAGCGCAGTTGAAGGACATTCAGAGCCATCCTCTAGGAGCTAAAGGATCACAGCAAGCTCCGTAAGCTCTTCCCCAGATTCCCTTTCCACCAAAAGACAGCAAACTCCAGCACCTCCAGCTCCAGCTCTGAGCTGGGATGAGACCCTTGAGGGGAGGAGCCATTTCTGCACATCCAGACAAATTTCAGCCATTCCATTCCAGGAGGCTGAATTAAGTTGCTCCAGCACTGTCAGAACTGGGTTTGGTTGTTTGTTCCTTGTGCAATGTTGATTGCTGAAATTTTCTTTTCTCTGGAGCACAAAACTCCAGCCCCATTTCTCTGACCAGCTCTACCCATACGTGACAGCTTCTCTCCACCGTCTGGTTCGTGGCACTGCTTAGTTAAATTGCCAAAAGTCAAGGTGCACAATTACTTAGCATGGAAATCGTTGTGACAAAAGCAGATCAGAGCTGGCAGGTTAATGCCATCCCAGCAGGGAAGACTCCATGTGAGTCACCCATGTCTCTGGGTGGGACGCTCCCCACACGTGACATGCCTCTCCTACCTATGGAATCATTATCTCTTTATCTCCCCATTCATCTTATTTAAATTGGGATTGATGGATTTGGGCACAAACAGACAAGTCAGGGGCTGTCCCAGTGCAGGCAGCCTGCGAGGACCTGCCCAGGGAGCGACGTGGGCCTGCGGAGCCGCGGCTGTGACGTGTCCCTCACGGTGCCACAGCATCACCCAGCCCCTGGCACTGCCACGCTGCCGTGCCCACGGGTCAGGACATCTGTCACAGCTATTTTACAGGCAGCTCTGAGGTGTGGACTAGCCACAATCCACAGCACAACCCACCCTGTCATTAGAGCCACCTCCCCTCGGAGCACTCGCACGGGCAGTGGCTCATCCGTTCTCCCGCCTCTCATCACATCTGGCTATGGCTGCACATCTGGGCTCACCCTCACTGCTGCCCTGGGACAGGGTGCCAATACCAGCAGCTGCTGGCAGTGTGACCAACAGACTGGGGAAACTTGGAAACCCAGTGTATGGGTCTGGCACAGACCCTTGGGATGCTGATTAGAGTGATGCCATGATGATTTTTTGCTTTTCCATATACTCCTCTCATACCCCCCTTCATATACGCTTTTTATACAGCTTTTATGTATCCCTAGTAATTTTAGCCTACATACTTATAATTCCCTAAGTCTGATAACTAGCTTAGACCCAAAGTTCTGTTAAGCCAAGAGACTAAATATCTTGGAAGCCTCGCAATTAGGTGTCAGAAAGCCCCAGACACAAGGTCCTCTCCAGAACACATTCTGTAAACCAAGATAGGCTCCATACAGGGGAACATTCCTCCGAATGGGGCTTCTCTTGAGCCCCTCATTGGGGAATCTGTGATAGATCTGCTGATGTGCAAGGTCTGTAACTGTATACACAGACCATCGTGTGTGTGCATTCTCCAGGGGTGCACTCCTCGGTGATGCATCTAAGGATCCTTAATAAATACCGAGGCAAAACCCTTTTTCCCCTCTAACTGTGTTTGACTTTTAATTCTAAGCCCAGGGAAAGGCATCAGTAGCCCCCCATGAGACCCTGGGTTTGGAGTTAATAAACATCCCACTGGATCAAACACTGTGAAAAGACTGGCTGTGGTGCCCTGAGGTTTAAGGAGGACATTTTCCTTTTTCATGGCTGAGAAGTGATGGTGATCAGTGATCTTAGAGGTCTTCCCAACCTTACTGACTCTCTGATTCCATGGACGTGCTGACACATTGGGGTGCACACTTGTGGAGGGGAGGGAAGCTCTTACCAGCCCTCGGCTCGCAGTGAGGTTCTGCAGAGCTCCTGCACAAGCTTCCAGGGTGGCATCCTTCTTGCTCTGATCCATCAGGGACAGGTAGGTGCGGATGGCATCTGAGTGGTAGAGCCAGCTGGGGCCTTTGGGTTTGAAATCCTCCTCGGGAAGGGGGACCCCGTACTCATCATTCTGCAAAGACATCAGAAACAGGGAGCTCAGATCCTGCTCTGCCCATGCGGCCCCTGCCTGGGGCTGAACATTGCATTCCCAGTCCCTCTGTGGCACATCCTACCTCCATTTTCCCACTCCTGCTGTTGAAGCAGCCCGTGAGAGTTTTGTCCATGTAAACGCTCCGGGCCATGTGGTTGAGCTGGGTGTATCTGTTGGGAACTTCAGCATCCAGGCGGTAGGAGAGGTTGTGCAGGATGCAGATGCAGTTCTCCACAGACTGCATCACCCCCAGAAGAAAAATGCAAACATCACATTAGGAAGAAACCTATGGAGCAGCACCAGAGAGGGCATGGACTGGGCCATAATCAGCTTTTTTTGCACCACAGATACACCTGAGCCTGGTTCAGGGAGCAAGGGATGGGAGGGAAGGAGCTGGAATAGGCGTGAAGGAAGGATCTCAGTAGCTGCTGACCCAGAGAAACTTGGGAGGTCTCACTGCCACAGACAAGTTGGCAAACAGGAAAAGAGAGAGTGAGAGTGGTTGGATCAAACTATGAAATTTCAAATCTTGAAATCCCTCTCTCGCCAGAGTCAACTTCCAATGACTCTCTCTGAGTCACAGCTACAGATCAGGTGACACTTTTCACCAAGAACAGGCCTTAAGCCTCCTTTCCCTGGATGTCAGAGTGCCCAGTGGGAAAAGCAAGGGAGAATTTTGGCTGGATACCCATAAACAACACCAGAACCTGTGGTTACATTTCCAAAGAGCTGTGTTCTGTGTGTGCTGCTGGAAATGGGCCTCCTGCAAAAGCCATCCCCAAAACAGGGTTTGCTCAATCCAGAGAGAATTCAAAATAAGTTTGTTAACTTTGAGGGTGTTGGACTCCCCGAAAGGTGTCTACAAACACTATTTTGTTCAAGGCAAGTGCTGTTCACACACAGCCATCAGTCACAGTCAGGAGACTGGCAGAGAGATGCCAGCTCCTGGCTTCCTGCTGAACATGGTGCCAAGCTAGGGATTATACACTTGAGTCCTGCCAGATGAGGAGATGTGGGGGCTAAAGAGCAAGAGATGGAGATTAGGATGCTGGAAGGTTTCAGGGAAGGGAAGTTTGGGAAGTTTGGGAAGTTTGGGAAGTTTGGGAAGTTTGGGAAGTTTGGGAAGGGAAGGGAAGGGAAGNGGATAGGATAGGATAGGATAAGTTAGGGAAGGGAAGGGAAGGGAAGGGAAGGGAAGGGAAGGGAAGGGAAGGGAAGTGTCGTGTCCTGTGAACTCAGAAGCCAAAGTATTTTACTGTTCCTCTGTGTTTGTTAAAGGAAAATTGTAAAGCCCAGCTCTAATTCAGGCCTAGAGCCCCAAGGACTTGCAGGCCTCCAACAGATCCCACTGGGGCTTGGAAGGACAAGAGCAGCCAGAGAGTCCAGCCCCCTCTTGTGTTTGTTGGAAAGGGGTTTCGAGGCATTCTCAAGGTTGCAGTTGTTAACTGTGGGGCTGGACAGCCCAGGGCAGCAGCTGGTACCTTGTCATCGGGGCGGTTGGAGGCCACGCAGTTCTGGGCGTAAGTCATGACGGAGTCAATCAGGCCGGGGTAATTCCTCATGGTCTGGCGCCCCATGTCTGCAGAGCTCAGGTTCCTGAGGAAGCCGTCAAAGAGCATGGCAGGAGACAAGGAGGAGAGAGGGTGAGTTGGGCTCTGTTCTGGCTATGGTTGTCACTGAATTCAGGGATTTTTTGGCAGGTTCAGCAAGGCTGAAGAACTGCTCCCGTTCTGGAGGCCTTTGGTGGGACTGCAGCAGTGCACAGCTCTCTTGCTGCTCTTTAGGACTGATTTCACCTGGAACATGTCCTGTCAATAGCTCTGCAAAGCAGACACCCTCCTAGGGACAGTCACCAGCAGGAGGTTGCCTCAGAGGCTCTGCGTGTGCCACTACACAGACTGTCTCCTGAGAGGAGTTTCCAAAGGCAACACTGGCTAAAGACCATCTGGGGTTGTTGTGATCATCAGGAATGTGCACAGGGATGTAAGCACAGACCTACCTGTGGTCAGCAGCAATGTCTGAGTGGGAAATGGGGTGGAGATGCTGGAGAGCAGCAATGGCTCTGACCAGAGTGACTGACCCATTTGTGAGGTTGAAATGGGTTCCTGGGCACTGGAAGCTGCCAGGATAGGGGAGTTTTTCCAGTAACAGGATCTGGGTTTTGTTGTTTTGGTCTGGGTTTTTTTTCTTCCCTATTTTATTGCCTTATAGCTTGCAAATGAAAAACAAAGAGAGGTTGGCAGTGGTTGTGAGATATTCACTGCAGGCGTTCCAGAACTGGATCTGATGTTCACTGTGATTTGCAGCCTCCTCATTAACATGGATTCATCTGCAATCCAGAAATGCTTGAGCAGCAATGGCTCGGGCCCAGGGCAAACCCAGGGCTGTTCTCATCCCTGTGTTCTGATGTGGCAGGGCAGTGACTCAGAGCAGTTGCGGCTCAGCCCTTGGAGCAGGGGCTCCGGATCCAACCCCCAGCTTCCCTCACTCTCCCTGCTCCCCAGTCCTGCTCTCTCAGGCCTCTGGAGCTCCCTCGCTGACCTGCCTGCAGTCTTCTTTGGGGTGTTGGGCACCGCTGCCACAGGCTGGGATCAGTATAAGGAGGCAGAGCCTAGCTTCAGTTAAACTCCACAGGGTTTTTACAAGCTGTTGCCATTGTTTTCCCCTCATTTTAATGGGATATTTTATGGTGTTGGTAGGTTGGGATGGCCTTAACGCAGAGCGCCTCATGCCCACCGTACCCTCCACATCCCGAGCCACAGCTGATCGGGGGAGCTGCCTTCCAGGACAGGGGAGGAGGGAGCAGCACTCCCTATCTCCCAGACACGGTTCCAGCCACAGAAGCCGATGGTATCAGGTCTCCAAAGGCCCTGCCATGATCAGCCTCTCGTTTCATAAGCAGCTCCAGCTCCTGCGAGCTGCATGTCTGGGAAGGGTGCGGCTGGCGCTGCCTCCCTCGGGGAGTGCTTCCCTTGATGAAAGTTCCTCATTATATAGGGCAGTGTTTTTGCCCCACTTGTTTCCATTGAGACAAGGAGCTCACATCCAAGTGGAGGAGGAAGGTAGGAGAAACAGCAAGTCAGGGCGAAGATCCTCTACAAAAGTGCTCTGGTTTCCCGTGAACAAAATAAACTACTCTGGGCTCAGTCTGTACCTCCTGTTTCATAGCTGAGTCTCCTGATGAAATGAGCCAGGAAAAGTCCAGGACAATGGGACTGCTCTGTGCTAAAACAGTTATTAAAAGAAGTAGGAAAATGCTTGTTTTCCCCATATAGAGAATTCTGTCTTTTTGTCACCTAAACCCTAAACCAATTTGTTTTCTCTGGAAGCCTCAAAAGTCTAAAGGCAAAATCTGTCCAGTTTCCTGGTCTGAGCTAAGCACTGATGGGTTTCAGTAGTGCACAAAACAACTTACATATTATTTGAGAAGAGACTTAGCAAGAACAAAATTATTAAAAAAAAAAAGCTACTAGAAAAATATTTTACATGTAATTTTTTTCTGCACCTTCTCTTAGTCAGGAAAACTTTCTCAAGGAGAATTTTTCATTAACACAATTGTAATGAGCATGAATTCAGCTCATTGTAAGAGGATTTAGATGGCTTCAGCTTTTGCCCACAGACACAAGTTGCAGTCAGGCCCTGCCTGGTGACTCACCTCAAACACCCTGTGGCATTGAAGAACACTTCTGGGTCGATAATTTCCCGTGTCCTGTTGCAGCTGCCATCAGACCAGCCCGAGAAAGGGATGATAACACAGTCTGTCAGCACAGGCAGAGCCTCCTGTATCAACTCTTCTTTCAGTTCATCAGTGGAGGAGAGGTTCCAGAGCAGTCCTAGGAAGGAGGTGGGAAACAAGCTCAAGCACAGGGTCATGTGCATTAGGAACTTTGTTTAGGTTGGGGTGATTCCAGCACCAAAATCCTCCTTCCCTTCACCCCTCTGAGCTGAGGGTGCAGAGACTGCCCAAAACACCAGTCCCTGACCACCCCTATGGGAGACAGGCAGGATGGGTCCATGTGGAGGTCGGCATTTAAGCATCCTCCCTCCTCCCAAAATTGCTGTTTATTGCCCTTAGGTTGCAGGGGACAGCATCTCTCCAGGGATCTTGGAAAGGCTGGTACATAAACCCTGGGACACAGCTGAGGGTGACCTGCACCAAAAAACTCCCATCAGTTCCTCAGGCAAAGGTGAGGCACCAGTGAGAGAACCCAGTCAACCCTACTGGGGTTGGCAGCTCCCTTGGCCATCCCTGGGAACAGCACAGGGGCCAGGCTGCAGGGAGGCATGGGAATGGCAGGGTGACCATAACTGGGGGGGACCTGGGGCAGGGGCTTCCCCAGTGGGCACTCAGGAAGTGAGGAACCCTTATGGAACATGGAAGGGCTAGGACCCCCTCTGCCTTCTGATTTAGGTCATCCTTTGGGGCAAAAGGAGCATAAAACCCCCTCTCTGTGCTAGGGTAGCATCAGGGCTACAGACCCCAGGCAAGGGGAGCCTGGGCCCTGCCAGGGCTGAGCAGACTCTGGATACCTGTGAGCTGTTTCTGAATTTCAGTGTTCCCCGTCCTGCGGAGGAGGCTCACGCACTCCCTGATCCCGTTCTGCCGCCGGGTTTCGATCTTGTTGGTGGGGTTCTTGAACACCAGGTTCCGGAGGGCTCCGGCTGCCGCCCGCTGCACGTTCTGGTTCTGGCTGCGGAGCAGCTCCACGAGCTTGGCAATGCCCCCCAGCCGATAGACCTGGCCAGGAGAGACGTGGGACAGGCATGGGACATGAGCACGGAGCACCAGGACAGATATGGGACAGACACAGGACAGATACCTGCCATGAGCATGGCACCAGGACAGACACATGCCATCAGCACACAGCAGAGGACACTGCTGGGACGGGGGCACCCAGAACTGCCCCAGCAGTGCCAGGGGGCAGACAGCCCATTCTGGGGGAGCTGGAGAAGCAGAGCTGCCAGGGAATGAGGGCCAGAGATGACAAGTCTGGTTCAGGCCATAGGTCATGAGCACAAAGCTCCTGGCCCAGAGGCTGGAGCCAACAGGTTAAACTGCAGGAGTGGTTGTCTGTGAGTAATGGCCATGGACAGAGTCTTTTGCCGATGGAAACGTGCTCCTGCAAACTTTCACCCACCTCCACAGTTTGCACTGGGTGGAAATGTTGCCCTGCCTATGTGCAGAGGCCATTTATACCCATCCAGTGACATGCTGTGGTCATTTATCTGCACCCTGAGATCACAGGCTGAGCTCAGAGGGATGGTCATGGCCAGTGTCACCACCCTCGAGGTCAGCCAGAGGCAGTGGAGACAGCCCAGACCTGCAGAACACCACACAGCACACGGAGCTTTGAAAGCAAACCCCTGCAGCTGAGCTCTCCAAATGCTGAGTGTTCCTGCCGTGCTCTGCACCGGCCGTGATCCCGCCCGGGGCCCGTCCTGGCACCAACACCCCCTCGGCGGAGGTTTGCTGACTATGGACAATGAATGAGCAGCTTTCAGGAGGGAAGGAAAACAAGCGTGTGCTGGGATGAGTCACCGACCTGCTCTGGCACATCTTTCTGGGAAGGATGGGACAGCTCAGTGCTCAGGGAGGGTTTGCAGCAGCAACAAAGGGTGTGGCCACCCTACAATCGGCCACATGAACGTGGGCTGGGCACCTGCACTCATCCAGGCGCTGCCAGGGCACAGGGGCACAGCCCCACACCGGGCCAGCACTCCCAGCTCCACAGTTGTGCCAGGACAGGGAAAGCCACCTCTAAAGGGTCGGCATCTCAATAAATCCAGGGTGGGGATAAACGTTGGGGAGATCCTTGCTGCAGATCCATCCTTCAGGCTGCCTCCTTTGCTGCATGTTGGCAAATGAATTGAGGAGTAAGAGCGTCAGAAGAATGACCTGTGCTATAAGAAGGTCTTCTCTGTGATCAAGTATCACAGGATCACAGAGGGGTTTGGGTGGGAAGTTTTAAAAGTCCCACCCCCTGCCATGGGCAGGGACACCTTCCACTATCCCAGGCTGCTTCAAGTGCTGCCCAACCTGGCCTTGGACACTTTCAGGATGGGGCAGCCACTACTACAGATGTGCAAAATCATCTTTGTACATGATCATTAATTAACCCATTGGCTCAAGTGGCTGAAATAGTCTGGAAAAGGGCTGTGAAAAAGGCTGGCAAAGGGCTGCAGAGTCACCAAGCAATGCCCCAGAAAGGTCACAGTGGGACTTACGGCAGCTTTGTCTGGCTCTGGCTCTGCAGCTCTGAGACAGTGAAAGATTGAAGTGGAACTGGGTGCAGCTGCCCCCAGGGAAGGAGACTGCATGGCAGCTTCCACACCGCCAAACCCCATCACCCTGTGCCACAGTAGCTCATGGTGACAACGGGAACAGTCTCTCTGCTACCCAGAAACTATTCAGGTGTGAAATCCTGACCAACTGCTGTTGTAAGAAAGTGGCCATTAATAGCTGAAAAATCTATTTAATTAATATCTGAGCCTGACTAATGAGGTATAAAGCACCCTCGTGAAAACCAAGGGAACCTATGGATCCTTGGCACTTAGGAAAACCAGTCCCATCCCTCTCTTGTGCCATCACCCCCGGTGTGACAGCAGAGCACTGGAGGAGTCTGCTCACCTCTTGCTTGGCAGACTCATCCTGGAAGCAGGTGTGCTGCAGGTAGTAAGCCCCCATGGCCTGGTACTTGTCATCAGAGGAGCACAGGAGCTGGATGGCCTTCTGGATGGTCATGGTGCCAGCGTCAATCTCGTCACCACAGATCCTGTGTCAAAGAGAAATATGGAACTGGGTGAGTGCTCAGCCAAAACAGCTATGCCAGGACTGAGAGTCACTGGGGAGGAATCAATGATAAAGTATAAACTATTATCACATTGCCACATAGAGCACACAGTGCACC
The DNA here is from genome assembly GCA_013389985.1 of Dryoscopus gambensis. Taxonomy (NCBI): domain Eukaryota; kingdom Metazoa; phylum Chordata; class Aves; order Passeriformes; family Malaconotidae; genus Dryoscopus; species Dryoscopus gambensis. Next base: position 27,896 of record WEIT01004587.1, on the reverse strand, counting down.
TCTAGTGGATTTCTCTGTCTCAAAAAAAGAGATGGTAAAAGATGGAAAAGACACAGTGAAGAGCACTAAGGGTAATAAATTCCAGATCCATCTATCCACAAGCAAAGGAGACAGAAAATGAAAGCTGGGTTGAGGTGGTGGATGTCTGACCATGTCCAAAGTGAAAGTTTAACGAGCAGAGACCCAGCTCACTTCTCCCCAAATAATGGAGTGAATGGACAGGAGTGAAACCATCCACCAGGTCATGAGGACAAGGTAACACAGGAGGGGATTTTCCCACGGTGTGGGATCCTTTGATGTGAGAGGTGGTGGAAGCAGAAATGTGAGAGCAGTTTATGGTCTTGGGAAGCTCAAGCAGATCCCTCAGGAGAAGACCAGTCTGGAGCGATGGGATGGACAAATAGGCAGTTTATGAAACGCTAATAATAGCTCTGAGACATCCTGCTCCCAGGGGATGTTCACTCTGGCTGTCTCCAAGCTCTTATAAAAGCTGACCACTGTCATCACTGCTGTTAGAGGTAAAGAATGTGCCTGCAACTCCGGAGGAAGGACATGAATTCCTCTGGCTTGGGGCAGGACTGGAACCTCGGGAGAAATACAAATGCAAATACAAATACATCTGAAGCTTCTTCCACTTGTTTAGAAACGTGAAGGTCCTGCTCTTTTTGGCTTGTTCTTATTCAGTACTATCTGGCATGTTTTAACCACATAAAATTAGAAAAGGGTCCGAATTTTCAGACTGATGAAGGGGATCTGAACTGCAAAGCTTGTCTGTGCTTCCAGTTATAGAAATTAATGTAACTGAAAGTTCCTGTCTCCTCTCAGCACCCTTGCAGCTCAATCCTGCAGAGGCTGCACAGGGATCTCAGCTCACGGCAGTGGTGGCTACATTGATTTGCAAAGTCCAGGACTGAGGAGAGTCAAACCCAAACTCCTGTTTGGTTTTACTGTCAGCAGAGACAGGATACAAATGGGAAAGGCTTCATTAGCAGTGAATGGAACCCAAAAGTGTGAGGGCTTTCCCAGGCCAGCGAAGTCGTGGCTGTACCTGGCTGATGGTATTCCCTGGGACTGATGGGGAGTTCTACCCAGAGATCAGGAAATCAGTCCCTGATTGAACCACATTTATTTATACACATTTTTGCTACATGTTACACGAGGCAGTGACTCTGTAGAGGGGCTGCTCATCTTCAGACAATTCCACAGACCAACAGAACAGCGATTTCTAATAAATTCTTTAAATGGACCCATTACATTTGAAGTGTTAAATATCACCACAAGACAGTAGCACTTCAGGCATGGGATGGACAGAGTTGCTTTGACTGTGCCAAAGAAATGTAAAGAATAAAGGTCTGGAAAGGACACTTGGTCACCACCAGCAGCACTTACAGCAACATAAAACATTTATCCTTATGAATCCAAGGGTTCCCCTCCACACAGCACAGAGCAGTGAATAATTTGCACAATTACACAGGGTATTTCACACAAAAAGCAGCGTGAAGGACTCTGGTCTCCACTGCCCTCACTGGCATGAAGTTACACCCAGTCTGCATCACTCATTCAAGCACCTGTGGAGTCAGTGGAGAGAAATCAGTGCTTCCAAAAACCACTTTGCCTTTTGTGTCTTGGACATTTTTCCTAGGAAAGGAAGCCTTGCCCTCTGGAGACACCTCTGCCTCTCTTGGTATGCAGGAATGAGAGACAATAGTCTGGGGCTGGACCTTAAGCATTCCATGTCTAAGCCTGGGTGAACCTCATTCCACTTTTATTTCTACACTGCAATAGAACATTACTTCCTCATAAGACTTTTCGTCAGTTTGAACCTCTATCAAAACCTGGCACCAAGAAACTTCCATTAAACTTGCAACAAGGAGACACGAAACTGGAAAGACAAAGTAAACTAGAAATTATGGAGCCCCAGAAATCGTTGGGTTGGATCCAGGATGTGATTTTCTCTCAAGTTTTTTCATTCTCCTGAGACACAATTGAGGTCAGACCTGACGGATCCTGCACCAGGGAGGAGCTTCTCCTTTGGGAACTGGGACCTGGACTGGCAGTGTGGGGAGACAGGCAGATTGGTAAAAATACCAGGTCAGTGGCCACGTGATCATAGTGACTTCTTTTTCTTTATAACTATTAAAGCAGATGCACTTTTCCTGAGACAGAAGGATGTCCACTTGGTCCAGCTGCTCAAGGAAGGCAATTTTCTTCACATCTACTCCACAGAGGGCCAAACCTTCCTTCAGCTGGGAAAAAGTGGGGATGCAGTTGCCGTTCTATGGGAGAAGATGGGGAAGGTTCCCTTTTCCCTGCTGTCTCCTCAGCAGAAGTTCACAGCAGGTCAGCAGCCAGGCTCAGTCACACTGCCCAGGAAGCAGCAGGGATTTCTCCTGCCCGAGAATGAAACCACCCTGGCAAAGCCCAGCAAAGGGGAGATTGTTCCTCAGCCAGTCAGGGATATTCCCAAGCAGATCCACACTGTGGGAACAACAACCTGCTTCAAGACAAACTCTTGGACTGAGCCATCTCCAGCCTGGGCAATGTGCCTGGGAGGAAGAGCTCCAGAGATTGTTGTTCCACAAGAAAGCAGCAGAGTAGGAAGAGACCTCAGCTAGAAATGATTCAATGGAGACAAAGAAGATCAGATTCTGGAATGGAAGGGAAACAAATACTGAAGAGGATCAGTATCAGAGAAAGGCAAATTCCCTCACGTTTCACAAGCAGATTGTTTTGTGTTAATTCCCATCTAAGTTTCCATCCTGCTTGTTAGGGCTACAAGTCCCAAGAGAGGAGGAAGCAAGAAAACCCTTTACAAATTCCATTGTTCATTATAAAATCAGAGTAGAGACTCTCAAAACAATGTTCAGCACATCCTAGCATTTCATCCCAAATAAAAACAAACCAAAATGAAGGTGCCTTTCATCACCCTCGGTTCTGCTTTCACTGCATGGCTTAGCCCTGAAGAATTAACGTTTTGATATTGATCACCTTTAATTATCCCAAAAGACAAAAGATAGATCAGAAAACACCCTCGGTACCTTTCCTGACTATTTCAATAACTCCTGTCTTCTCTCTATTTGCAGTACTTCCAGGGAAGCTGAGGTCAGGAGGGAATGGTTGTAGGGGACACACTGTCCCTGAACTTCAGCCACAGCACAGAGAATGCTGCAGCTCAGCCAGGGCCAGGGCAGTGTCACCAGAGCCACATGGGACACTAAGAAATCCCAAAGGGTTGCCCCAGTCTTTACTGCCCCCTCCATAGCTGCCAACTGCGACATCCAGGACCTCTATGAGAGCAACTCCAAGATGTTACAGATTCCCAGGTGCCTGGAGAGACACTCACTTCCACATGGTCTCTAATGAGGTGTTTCAGTCTCTTTCTCCACACACAGAGAACTCCAAAGGGAAGAGCATCTGCATCTCCCAATGGGGCCAAAGGTGTGTGTGGGTTTGCAGGTGGCCATTAAAGGCTCCTGATCCAGATCAGCAAACCCTCAGCCAGGGACCATCTGCAGACACCCAGCTCCCCATTCCAGGCCAAAGGAGAACAGCCCCAATCCTTCTCCAGGGGTGGGATGAGTCTGGGCTCTCAGTCATCTCTCTAGCTCAGACATCTGGGGTTCCTTGAGATCAGCAAGCGGTGTTGGCTTTATTAGGGGGTAACTCAGGGACCTGTCTCCGAATGGAGCCCCGGTCACCACTGGGCACCTCAGCTCAGAGACAGGTGCATCTCCTGAAGTGGTGTGACCAGCTCAGGCCACTGCAGGGCCACAGACACCATGGCCACCACCTCATCCAGCCCTGTCTGTCCCCTGTGGCACCTGAAGCACAAAGTACAACAGCTCTAAGCAGAACTAATACAATGTCAGTCCTTGGCGGACACAGCTTTCTTGTACCTCAGGTTCCAGTTGGAGGGGCACAAAGACTCCAAATTTCCCAGGAGAATTGAACATCCCATTGCTTGTTACTGCTTCTCATTATCACTCCCTGATGACCAAGCAGGATGTAGAAACTTTTATCCTGAGTAGGCATAAATAACACCAATAACATCAATAACATTGCAACATGTAATTTAGCCAAAGGCTGCCTGCTCAGGGTGCTACCCTGTCACCTGGAGCATGCTGCAAGTGCCAGCCAGCAGAGGAAATGGTTAAAAGTGGGCAAATACGGGTGGTCTCCACCAGCTGCTGAAGCCACTGGTGCTGCAGCTTCCAGGGTGAAATGCTGCAGCTCTGAGGGATGTCACAAGACATCAGGAAGGAGAAGGGTTCTGTGGAGAAGAGGGAGTCCTGGGCACTGAGAAGATTCCTCCAGCTCTACCAGACTCCAGAGAGCTGCATTTTGGCAAAACATGAGTGCTGCTCATTGAGAGCAGCCTCTGGGCAGGAGCCACTGGAACAACCCTGAACGTCTGAGCCCAGGCCAGAGGTGCTGAGCTTGGAAATGTTAATCCAGATATGACATAATGATTACCTAGGCTCAAGTCCCTGAGTGGTTATAGAGAAGTGTGTCTGGAATCCCAGAATCCCAGAATGACTGAGGTTGGAAAAGACCTCTGAGACCATCGCGTCCACCTGTGGCCAATCCTCATCTTGTCACGCAGGCCAGAGCACTGAGTGCCACCATCCAGGTGTTTCTTGGGCACCTCCAGGCATGGGGACTCCACCACCCCCCTGGGCAGCCCTTTCCAATGTTTAACAACCCCTTCTGTGAAGAAATTCTTCATGGAAGAACTGGAAGGGACATGAGAAGGTGCCTCTTGCTCTCTGAGGCAGGATCATGACAACAGGGCTGGTGGAGGAGAATAAACTGCATGAGGAGTTCTCAATAGTGTTCAACCTCCTGATCTGGCGAACAGTGCAGAACTCAGATTTCATCACCAGAACCAACAGCATGGGGTGAGTAAACCCCTGTGTCATGGTTTAATTTATCAGGGAATCACAAAATGGCTTTTCCTGAAAAACAGTTCAGTGTGACACTGCTCACCAGGCAGCTGGAGGAAAGGGGCTTTGGTCAGAGTTGCTGCTGTAAGAGGGAGGACTCTGAGGGATATCGATTATCAGACACAGCTCTTCCCTGTCTCACACAGCCAAAGCCAGTTCAATAAATGGCAGCAATCACATGATCAAGAAGAGCTGTAGAAATTAAATAACTTTGTCACCAAATGCAGAGGGACTGCTCAGCACAGACAGTTTGACAGTTTTTGCACACTCAGAATTTTGATACCTGCACACCACTTTCACTGCCTGAGAACACCCAGTGACCCATTTTTCCTCTCACATCATCCAGGGAGATCACATCCACAGCAGAGGATGTCTGAGAAGCACTGCTCCTGAGCCAGTACTGACACTGTCCACGGGCATTACAGAGTTTTGTATCACAGACAGGCACAGTGGATCACAGGTTCCACTGCAGTCCCTCTCACAGCAATGGAAATCACCCCATGGATCACCTCAGAAAGCATGGAAAGCATCCAGCCCTCCCCTGGCTCCTGCAGGCTGTTTGCAAACCTGCAGACAAGATATCCAGCACACCCCTAAACAGGAGATCTGCAACACAAAAACTGAACACAGAATTCTCCATGTCACAAAGGCACAAACTCCACCTGGAGAATGACAAGAATGGAAGGACAGAGCCCCAAACTGGGAACTGGCAGCAGCTGTGACCCAGCTGAGCCCTGTCCCTGCATGTGGAGGTTAATAATGGGGTACCTACAAGCAAAGGTCTCCTTACCCGGCATCGGGGAGTGAAGTGAAGATTGAGATCTCCAGGTGGAGAATCCTCCAGACACAACAGCCCTACACAGCAAGGAGAGCCCAGACTTGGTCCTGACCCACCTCTGCAGCTCCTTCCCAACAAAAGCACAGAGAACAAGGCCAACGGTGCCCTGTAAGACACTTCTGAGGGCTGAGAGTCATCCAAAAGGGTCATTTTTCCAAAGAGGACAACTCCTTTTTATGACTCCAAAGCTTTAAGGACAACTGCTGCCAACCTCCTCCCCTTTGAGCAGAACTCCTGTACCAGGTGCCCCCTGCGCCAGTCCAGCTCTGCAGAGCTTCAGGCAGAGCAGGGGCTGTGCCACAGCCACATCCGATTCACCCAGGGGACACAGCCCCAGCTGAGCCCACGACTCGAAGCCCAACTTGGAGCCCGACATTTCCACAGCAGAACCAGTTCTGCCAGATGAGCCGTGCCCCAAGCCAGGAGTGTGTAAATGGAGCCACTCCCTAACCAAGGGCAGCCAGAGCTGGAGAGGATCCCTCTCACAACAGCAGCTCTCCTCTCAGAAAATGCCATCATTCTCCAAGTGACCTCTCCAAAGCCATGACCAAGCCCCTGACCGTGGCTTTGGCCAGAGCCTGCCAGGACTAGAGCTCCAAAGCTGCATCCTCCCTAGGAGAAGGCAGCTGCAGCCCTGCATTCAGGCATTCTGCCATCCCTTCCACTACACTTCTCTGCTCTTCAGTCAGAAATTCCCTAGAACAAGTCACTTCCAGTTTGTGTAACATCTCTGGTTCCTGTTCCAGAGGATTTACAGAGCTGTGGACAGCAGCAAGCGGAGGCCACCAGTGCTCTGGGCTGGCCAGGGCTACTTTGGCGTGTGTCAAACATGGGCTCATGGGCAGCCAAGGGTTCATGATAACATTCTAATGGGGCAGTGATGTTACTTGGCATCCATGCTCTGGGACACACCCTCCTACTCAATCCCAAAGGAGGGAGGCTTAGCCAGAGTAACCTGCAACATTCAGATGTGGAAAAGAGCATGGCTTGGCTCACGCTGCTGACAGGGAAGTGGATTTTCTCAATATCTCCATCATTCCTTGGGGCAACAACTCAACAGTTTCAGGCCTTTGGTGGGAGTTGTGACAAAGTCTATGAGCTCTGGTAAACAGCCTCACACTTACCCTGCAGTGTGAAATTTCTCTTTGGGACCAGAGACCACCAGGAATGAGTTTGGGAGCTTTTAGGGTTTGTGTGACAAAATTCCCCCTCTGCGAGGGAGTTGTGAGTGCTTCTGCGCTGGTGCAGAGCAAGTCCTGCGTGATGGTGATGCAGCACAGGAAGTGCAGCAGCCCTGGGGACTCATGGAAGCTGCAGTCCCTCCGTCTCTGGCCTTCACTGCAATGTTTTACAGTTCAAAACATGCAAACCATGGTCTTCCAAGACCTCCAAGACTTTGATTTGTGCAGACCAAGTCTCTCCCAAGACTGCAGCAGAACATGGTTGGTGCTCCAAAGCTGGAGGTAGCACAGGGCATCGGGGCAGCTTTCAGTCCCCACCCCTGTAACACCACCCAAACGAGATGATTGTCAGGGGGAGCTCTGCTGCATTCACAGGTACATCCTTGGGAGGCTCTGGGCTCACTGCTGTGTTTTACATGCCCTGTGCTTGTAGGCAACATCTACCAGAGATCTGATGCTCAAACATGATGGACCATCTTCCACCCTTATATATTCCTACCCCAAATGGGACTGGATGCTCTGGACAGGAAGGAATTGAACAGCTTCCACTGGCTCCTCTTTCCTGATTAGTCAGATTGTTCCAATCAGGATATTTATTTCAATTTATGGGTCCGTTTTTTTCTGGAATCCAAATCAGACCTTTTGGGGAAATTAAAAAGGGGCTGGGTACAGAGAAGGGAGGGAAACACTACTGCTCAGCAGGCTCTCAGCTCTCCTCTGAGTCAGACCCTCAGGAACTGACTCCTTCCAAGACAGGCTTTTTTGGCTATGTTTTCTGCCAGACTGAAGCAGCAGGACAGCCAGGAGAGACACCCTGACTGCACACCAGGCCTTCTGCTCTTCACCTCCCCACCCTCATATCATTGTGGGTTGATGCCACCACAGACACTGAGCGATTGTGTTGCCCAACATCACAGAGCTACAGCAGAGATATCTGCACCAAGTCAGTCCTATCAGTTCCCCTCCACAGCCCAGGAAACAAAATAAAGCCCTTAAGAGTGACTCATCTGACCCACTTTGCTGCAGGATGCACTGGTAAGGGCTCTCCAGGGGCTGTAAGGGCTGCCTGGCTCTGGTGGACAGAGCTCCCCAGCACTGTCCACACTCTCTCAGGGTCAGAGCACTTACTTGGAGCTGGACTGGGCCTGCCCATAGACCCCGTCCTGCTTGCAGCTCATCACGGGCTGGGCATAGACCACGTCGGGCTTGTTGCTCGAGGGGCAGGACAGGGCCCGCGCGGGCATTTTTTTACTGCTCCTGCTGGTTCCCTGCTGGGTGCTGCAGCTGCTGTAGATGCTCTGGCGGTTGAGGGTGGCCTTGTGCTCGGCCCGGCCGCCGCCGTGGGCCTTGCGCAGGGTGCCGCGGGGCGGCTCGCAGTACAGGTCGGGCTCGCTGCGGCTGCTCTTGATGTTCTGCACGAAGCAGTAGTCGCTGCCGGCGCGGGGGCTGCACAGGGCCTTGCCGTGGCCCCGGCCGGCCCAGCCCTCCATCTGGCTGTAGGAGCTGTAGCGCCGGCTCTCCACGTCCCGCTTCAGCGTCCCGTTGTACAGCTGCAAACAGCAAACACAGCGGGTCAGGGCTGAGCTGCAGCTCGGCACTGCCGGGCCCACCCTGGCTGGTTGTTACTGCTCTCCTGGGCCTCTAAGGCACTTTCCTGCCCAAAATTTATGGGAGGTTATCCAACCTGCAGCCCTTACAAAGGAGCCAAACCCCACCCAGATATCAGGGATACTGAAGGATCAGGATGTGGGATCCAAGAGCTTTAAAGCAGGACCGAAAGCTCAAACATGACCCAGGCAATAGAAAAAGTGCTTTATTCCCAACACACGGGGTCTAACCCACCCTGTAACTACAGGAGCTCACTGCACATCTCTCACCATCGTGGAGCTTGATGCCCCATTCTGACCTTTCAGCAGTGCCTGCATTTATTTTTAATTTCTTTATGCTCTTTTCTTCCCCTCCCATCTATTACTTCCTTAGAAAGGGAGTAAAGGGAGTGAAAAATGAGTAAGAAGGGATTCTTGAATCAAACTGTGCCAAGAAACAAGTGGAGACAATGAATATCTGCTTATGAGTTACAAGGCGTGTAGTATCTGCTCAGATAATGGGATGCTCTGGGAACAATGGGGAATGTGCAATAAAAACTGAGATGACTAAGACAGGAAGTAAAAAAGAAAAGATAAAAGATGGTAAAATAAACCATCTACAATTAGCAAAACAAAAAGATGGCTTTAGCTGCCCTGCTGTCAGTTCAAAATGCCTTCACCACTTCACCAGAAATCCTCCAGATTTGCATCAAGTTTGCCACACCAGAACTGAATTCAATCTTCTTCTGCAGTGTTAAACCTTTGGGATGTCAGTGCTGGCTTGTGGGAGCCTGCAGGGTTATGTCCAAATGAGATTCAACTCACTCAGGTGCGTACTCCAGAAAGGAAAATAAATTAAACTGTTTTAGTGCTGTTTGGCCGTGATGCTGAGTTTGTGCTCTGCATTGCCTCAGCAGTCTGGCAGGGAGATCTCCAAGACTTACAGCAAACAGGGATAAAAAGAACTAAGGAATAAAACTTCCTTTGGTTATCCTGGGAAAGCTCATCCATGGTCTCCTGCTGGATCAAAGTGGTTTTTTCTCATCCAATTCTAAGCACTGGCACTTTGGGTGCCGCTTTCTGCAAAGGCCACCCAAGGGTCCCTTTGGCTGGGAGAGAAAAGTCAACACTGGCTCCTAATAATTTCCTTGGAAGTGTGAAAAGCCTGTGCCTGGTGTAATAGCTCATGTCACTGAAAAAAAATCCATATTTCCTAACCTAGAAACACTCCATGACAGAGAAATGGGAACCCTCTGCTGGCTCACCCCGAGTCCCTTCAGCTCTGCCCTAACTCTATCCCAGCCCCAGCGCACTGTGCATCATTCCTGCCTCCAACACTGCAGAATTGTCATTATGTTAATTAATTAAGCCAAATATTTCCATTAACAAACTGATCTTCAGGAATGCAGGGAATCCTCTCGGCTGTGTCCCAGAGAGTTGCAGAGGTAACTGCTGGAGCCCTTTCCAAGGGGCTCCCTGGCAGCACCTGGGTGGGACTAAACCCAGCTCTGCTGATGCCCAGATCACTGTTATTTGAGTAGTTTTCAGACTTGCAGGTGTGCATCTGNCCCTGGCAGCACCTGGGTGGGACTTACTTGAGTAGTTTTCAGACTTTCAGGTGTGCATCTAGACAGGTGAATTGCTGCAAGGGGATAAAAGGGGAGCAAATTCTCTCTGTCTTCTCCAGAGGACACAGAACAAACCTGGTGCTGAGTGGGGCAGGGGCAGGTTCGGAGCCTCCCGCAGAGCTCCCGGGGTTTGGAAGGACAGGTTGCAGGTGAAAAGAAAAGCCAGGGTGAGGCACATCAGAGTGGAATGTGATGCGTCTCGGGGGCTCCCTGGCAGTGGGACAAGCCCTGTGCTGCCCAGGATAAAATCCAGGATGGCCACATACACCGGCTCTCTCCATCCCAGGTTTGCTTGGGATGCAGCACACATGCAGCAAACAGCAAAGGGATCTTCCATGAAGTCATGATCTACCGTATATGCCCTTCTGAGGTGATATCATCCTCATTTCAATCCATTTTCCTGGGTTCAGAAACCCTGGGGACAGTGAGGGATGGACAGGGCTGCAGTAGGAAGGTGCAGGGTGGACTTTGTGCTCAGTGGAGCTGCTGGCAGTGGCTTCAGGACAGAGAGCAGCTTGTTAGATGTGAGCCCTGCTGGTTTTCTTTATGAGTCAGTTTAAGCTGGGATTATTCTGTAGGGCTGTCAGAAGCTTGGCAGAGCTGTGGAGCCCCTGGGCATCTGCTGAAACCAACTCAGGGAAGCCTGGAAGAGGAACCTGTTGTTTATCTAAAGCTGGGGCTTGCTCTGCAGTGCACTCACCGAGGGGAGGGGGGAGTGTGTCTCTGTTTACTGAGAGAGAATCACTGGTTCTAGATTTCCTTCTGGGTTTCAGAGTGGCTGTAGCATCGTCCTCCTCCTTGGCAGCCCCGAGATGGGTGAAGCTGTTTGCAAAGACACCTTTCTGCAGCACAAGGAGCCCTGGGCTGCAAGTCCGAGCAGGTCCCGGCAGGGCGGGGGCGCCTTTTGCAAACTCATGGGAAAATTGTTCCCGTGTGATGTGAAGCTCATTACCAAAGGCAGTCCACGACTTTTATTGCTGATTCTACCAGATGCTCGGCTGAGCCCATTTTAATCTCTTTCAAGTGGCACGGACCTAACTGGTATCTCAGAATTCCTTTTTGCTGCAGGAGCCTGAGCGAAAGGCTCCAGATCGATGAGGATTCTCCTGCCGGCTCCGGCAGATCTCAGACCTTGCCGAACACTCTATGAATCCCCACACGGCCGGGGCTGACCTGATCCCTTCCTGCTCCTGACAAAGCGCCCTGTCTGTGCCTTAGAGCAGTTTCCCCACACTAAAACCTAAATCCCTGTGTTGGATGCTGACCCAGCTAAGTCAGGCACTGTCACTTCCAGCACTGGAGCAAATGCAGCCAAGGGAATGGAAGTCCCTGCAGCCATCAGTGAGGTAAGATGGCCAGCAAGGAAGAAGGGAAGCACTATCTGTCCGGAGAGATGCCACTTCTGAGGGTGAAGGTGATGCTGTCACACAGTCTGTGGTTTACAGAGCCACCTGACAACATCTCCCAACTTCTGCTGATGCCGCTCCGTGTGCAGGGAGCTCTCCCTGTGCAGAAGAGCAGCAGTGAAAAGAAAGAATCAATCTCTGGCCTTCAGACCTCATCAGTGCCCAGATTTCCTAATGGCCCAAATTGCATCTGCCTGTTGAGGCCAACAGCTGGTCTGAAGGCTTCACAGGTCTCAATTTGGGCATGGTTAACTTCTATTCCTGACAAAAACCCATGAGAATAAAATAATCACCTTTGCCCAGGGAAGTGTAGTATCAACAGAAGTACGGACTCCACATCAATAGAAAGAGAAAATAGCAACATAGTTGCATCTGTTATTTTTCTGAATGCCTGAAGGCTTGAGTTACAGGTAACCAATAGTATTATATTGTAGTTAAATGATAGCCAACGGATCCATTGTTGTAGTTTAGCAGCCAATGAACTTGTAACACGAATGATAACATAGAATAGACTATGAGTATGTGTTCTCTTTGAAATAAAACGCTCTATGCCACTATTCCAGTGCAGGGTCCATATTGTGCCATGGCCACTCCAACAGCGACATCTGCCCACTGCCCGTGGGTGGGTGCATAGTGTGCCACCCACACCTCTGCCCTTTGGGAGTGTGGGCAAATGCTGGGAAAGACCAGGAAGTCCCTCAAAGTGCAATGGAGACAGAAGGCAGTGATTCCCTCTGCACTGCAGGATCTGGGAAGCGTTTTGAAGGGCTCAGGCTGTCACTGAGGCTTCTCCCCACAGGAGCTGAGAAGTTGGGGCAGCTTGGAAAGTGTTTCCTTCCAACACACAACTCCTTGGCAATGTGCACTGGCAGCCCAGAAAACCATCCGTGTCCTGGGCTCATCCCCCAGCGTGGGCTGCAGGGAGGGAGGGGATTCTCCCATCTACTCTGCTCTTGTGACACCCCACCTGGAAAACTCTGCACAGTTTTGGTGCTCCAGACCTAAGAAGGCCACGGAACTGTTGGAGCAAGTCCAGAGGAAACCACCAAGCTGATAAGGGGACTGCAGCACCTCCCCAGTGGAGACAGGCTGGGAGAGCTGGGAATGTTCAGCCTGGAGAGGAGAGAGTTGTGTGGAGACCTCACAGCACCTTCCAGGATCTGAAGGGCTACAGGGAAGATAGAGAGGGACTCTTCATCAGGAACTGGAGTGACAGGACAAGGGGAATGGCTTCCCACTGCCAGAGGGCAGCATTAGGAGAGATATTGGGGAGAAATTTCTCCCTGTGAGGTGGGGAGGCCCTGGCACAGGGTGCCCAGAGCAGCTGTGGCTGTCCCTGGATCCCTGGCAGTGTCCAAGGCCAGGATGGACAGAGCTTGGAGCACCCTGGGCTAGTGGGAGGTGTCCCTTCCCATGGCAGGGGGTGGAACAAGATGATCTTTAGGGTCCCTTCCAACCCAAACCCTTCTGCAATCCTATGATCCTATGATTGTCATTCCAGCCATTCCATCAGGCCCTGGCAGTCCCCTGTGGCTTTGGGATGCAGGGGGATGCTCAGGTGCAACCAGGCCACCTGACATCCTGAATTTTAGCCTGAACTTCTCCTCCCCACTGTGCTGTCTGTGTGAGGCCAGGCCCTGGGAGCTGTTCATTCATCGTCAGACAGGGAAGGCAGGGAGGGAGGAAAGGCACTGGAGATGGGCACTGGTGGCACTGGTGCTCCTGTCAGGCCCAGGGATGAAGTGCTTCCCTCCCTGGCAGCAGCACAGACCTGACCTTTGTTTTCTTTGGCAAGCTTATCCAAACCACTCTCTTTTGGGTTCTTTTAAGCTTGGATTGGTTGTCACAACAAATGACAAATTAATGAGCATTTGTGGGTCTCCAGTTCTCAGCCTGCCATGTGTTCTAGGAACAACAAGTGGAATATCCAACACACGAGACAGGTAAACAGACATCTTTAGCCTCTTATTTCAGCTGGAGTAAAACTGGTTCTAGAAAGAAAGTCAAAATGGCATTTTCCCAGCCATCAGCCATGAGTCCTTTTGTGTTTTTTTCTTCCATAAACCCTTTTGCTTGGCAGGAGAAGTCTCTGTCCTGCCCCTGCTTTCCAGAGAAGCAGAAGCACAGAGCAAGGTGCACCAGCCCGGGAATGGCGCCTGGATCCAGCTCTGCCTTCCTACGTCAGAGCCCTCCCAGAGAACTGGGTGGTTCTGATTCTGCATCTGAGGACGCCATCAGTTCATTACCTGCCTGGATTTTTTTCCCTTGCAATTTGTTTGTTTCTAGAGCAGCAGACAGAGAAGTGAGGGCTCCGTATAAACACGTCAGGAGCAGGTTTCTCCCAGGCTGGAGGGCAAAGCACAGGAGATGCAACCTGAGCAGGTCCCACCCTGAGTGCTGGGTGGGGAGAGCTCCTCATGCTCCTTGCGAAACCCTCCGACTGCTGCTCCCTCCACGGCAGGGAGAAAAATTGCAAAACCAGCAAATACATTGTTTATCTATTTCTGAAATGCTCCTTCCCACCTCTCCCAGGAGCTGCCTTTCCCTGTGATTTTTCATCTGTTTTTTTCATTCAGCTGAGATTTAGGTCTTGCTGGTTCAGTTTGTTCTGGCCAAGGAAGGCAATGTCCAACTTGCTGTTCCAAAGCCTAAAGCCTCGTGCAAACCTCCCAGGGACACCAGGCTCTGACCAAGCAATGATGTGCAGTGACTCTAAACCTTTGTTTTCTTTGGCAAGATTATCCAAACCACTCTCTTTTGGGTTCTTTTAAGCTTGGATTGGTTGTCACAACAAATGACAAATTTTGACCTGAAATCCTTATGGAACAAAGCTCCCACTGACAATGAAAGGTTTTGTCCAAAGAGGCAAAGGCAGGCAGGGACAGCAGCAATCGCCTCTTGTTCAGGTAACGCTCTTGGGAGGGAAAGTTCTGACACTTCCTCCCACAGAGGACTTTTGGTTAAAAATTTTCCTACGGTCTCTGTTGCAGAGGGATCACTGGTGTGTGTTTCTCATTAGTGCCATAACGGATGTGATTACTGCAGGTACCTGCTTCCATCCAGCACCACCAGCCCAGCCAAATATTCCTTGGTCTGGGAGCACAGCTGCTCCCAGGGACGTTGTTAAAGTAACACATGGTCCCCCCCAGAAGAGAGACCTTGAGGGGCTGGAGCATGTCCAGGAAAGGGAATGGAGCTGGGGAAGGGGCTGGAGCCCCAGGAGCGGCTGAGGGAGCTGGGGGGGCTCAGCCTGGAGCAAAGNCTGCCCAGGGCAGCAGCAGAGTCACTGTCCCTGGAGGTGTTCAAGAAATGACTGGACTTGGCACTCGGTGGTGATGGGTCAAAGGTTAGACTTGATGATCTTACAGGCCTTTTCATCAATCATCCTGTGATTCTGTGAAAGCCCCAGCTCAGCTCTGTGGGGATGAGGATCTGCTGGAGACAGGACACATCTGAGATACCCTCCCCAGCACATCCAGGGTTTGCTTGCCCTCGCTGGGGGCAGGGCTGGGGGGACACGCTGTGGACACACCCATGTCATGTGGGGGATTTCCTTCTTGAGGAAGCAGCAGCGTGGAGAGCCAGGTGGGTTCTGCACCTTGTCCTGGTCCTGCCTCATCTTGGTCATGCTGTGGGACCTGGGAATGCCCCGACTCCTTGCCAGCGATGGACCTGCCAACCCAGCAGACCCAGGCAAGAGCAGGGTGGGAATGGAACCTCAGAGGTCTTTGCTGGTGGCACCCCATGTGCTGCCCTCCGTGTGTTTGGGATTTGGTTGTGCCTCTCCAAAGCTGTGCCCACATTTGGGATGAGCACCACAGACCCTGTAACCTGTGGACCACTCGACTGTGGCTGTGGCTTTGTGACACTGCTGGAGAGACCCCATTTTTGGGATGGAACTGAGCTGTCAGAGACAAGGGTGCAGCTCATGCTGAGGCTTCTGCCATGACTGCACTGCTCTAGGTGCCCAGTCCAGCTCCCTTAACCGTCCCCCAGGTTTGTCTGTGTAAATCGTGGTCACCACGGACTCTCCTGTGGGACTTGAGGTGTTGCTCACACCAGGACACAGTTCTGAGGCTGGAGGGCTTTGGGAACTGCTGGCCACTCATAGCTCACAGTGGCAGTAGGGTGACAAGTGTCTCCAAGGCTCCACAGCACCTGGGTTGAGGTATCACCCTGACACAGAGGGGTTTGCAGTCACGGATCCTCCCATTACTGCATCCCAGTGTGGTATCTGAGCAAAGGAATTCCTGAAGGCTGAACATCCTGGAGGGCTGAGCCAGCCCCTGACACATGAGCCAAGGAAATGCTGCAGCCAAGAGCAAACCCACTGCCCTCCAAGTGCCTCCAAGTTTCTGGAGTGGCCCCACTGGCTCAGTGTTCCTTGCACTGGCAGTGAGAAGGTGCTCACTGGGGACAGCAAGGGTGCAAACGAGGCACCCCACAAGGGGAAGTAATAGAAAATAATCTGTGGTAATGGGTGAATCAAAGGGTTTAATCCAAAGTGTTAGAAACAAAGAATCATTGAATCATTAAATTAAAAAAGCCCTCTAAGAGTCCAACCATTAACCCAACATTGCCACATTCACCCTAAACCACGTCCTAAAGAGCCACATCCACAATTTTTTGAACACTCCCAGTGATGGGGACTCCACCACTGCCCTAGGCAGCCTGTTCCAAACTGACTGATTCAGAAACAGCTCTTCCTCCAGATCCATCATTTATCTTGCTCTAATATTTGATCATCAGTCTCACAAAGTTGGGAAGAAAACACAGAAGTGAGAAGTTTGACATTTCCAGAAAGACACAAAACAAGACAAAAGAAAGAAGTCAAGGTCAGCAGCTTTTAAGAGCTGTTGGCTGGGACAGGACACCTTTAGTGTCACCCTCGAGGCAGTGCCTTAGATTAGGGCACTTCAAGAGCAATGTCTCAGGTGCAGGTGCTGTGGGGCAACATCCTGGACATGGATTCCCTGCTGCACCTTTTTAACTCCAGGGGGATTGGGAGTCTGTCATGCCCCTCAATAGTACACTGGGTCACTTCTCTGAAGTGTCTGAGTTTGCCTGTGCACCTCAAAGGACTTTGCCACTTTTTCAGACATGTTCACAGCACCGGCTCCAGCTGGAAATAAGTCCAGCAATTTTGGCTTCAAAACCAGATTTGCTTTATCTTTGGTTTCTTGTCTTACAACCCAGGAATTACAAACAGGAAACATTTTTTAGGAAGCCTGGAACCTGCACAGACTTCAAACAGGTCTGCAGACAAAAGCTGAAGTTATCCCAAGCTGGAGGCTGGTGGTGGATGTGTGGAACCTTTAATACTGTCTGGAAGAAGCAGAATGGAGGAGGCTGCTCAGTGTGGTTGGGGAGTCTGGTGTCTGTTGAGCTTGTTAAGCACATTTAGGCTTGAGGTTATGTGTTCCAAAGTGCCAGTGGCACCTGGGCCTGCTCGCCCCTAAGTACAGTCATCTCCCTGTGCACTCATCTCCCTGCTCCATCCAGCTCCAGTGGCAGGAGATAGGGATCCAGGGGGGCTGATTCATCCTGACCTGACAGATCTCCCAGATAGAAGAGATGAATCACCTCCCCTGCCTCTGTCTTTGTTGGCCAGGGGAGGAGTCGACAACTTGTCAGGACTAAATGGCTGATTCTCAGATAGACTCAGTTAGGTAAGACAAATTTTACTGTGAATCCTTCAGAGGTCCCAGTCCTTTTTGCTAAAGTAACCCAGATCCTGAAGACCTTGACCAAAATATTTAGAATTAAAGGCTTGCATGTCACTTAAGTTTGGAGAAAGACCTTCCCTCCCAGTAAGTGCAGAGGAGTCTCTCAGAGAACAGACAGAGCTGCCTAAATCCCTGCTGAGCTGGAGGGGACTGAACTGTTGTGTCCACGGGACATCCTGACCTTCATCAACTTCAGCCCCTTCATCAATACCTTCCGGCTGTTCCCCAGAACACGGACACTGCTGACTGAAACCCCCGGCAGCCAGCAGCATTCCCACATACCCAGCATTTATCCAGCTGCCACAATGATTGGGAACAAGATCAGGAATTAACAAGAGGAAGCAATAACCCTCACACCAGCAACACGAGCTGCAGTAGCACCTTGCCAGTATGAGCAGAGCTGGGCCTTGGCTCTCTCCCTCTTTAACCAAAAAACCCATCTATAAACCCTTGGAATGGCTGAAACAGAGCAATTTTGCTTGGACAAAGCACAGCAGAGTCCATTCAGAAATCACAAAGGCAAAGAACAATATATTATCAAAACAAAACATCCCCGTCGTTTGACTTGTGCAGCTCAGATGCTCCACCTCTGCCTCAGGAGCTGCCTCAGTTGCACTTTTCTGGTGGCCACGAAAACCCTGCCCGGTGACCATGGCTGGACCCTATTGAGGGCTCCACCACTGTCTTAGGGACAGAGATAGGACACCTTGGATGGATGGACCTGTGCTCTGACCCGTCACAGAATCCCAGAATGGTTTCGGTTGGAAGGGTCCTCAAAGCCCATCCAGTCCCACCCCCTGCCCTGGCAGGGACACCTTCCACCAGCCCAGGCTGCTCCAAGCCCCGTCCAGCCTGGCCTTGGGCACTTCCAGCGATCCAGGGGCAGCCACAGCTGCTCTGGGCACCCTGTGCCAGGGCCTCCCCACCCTCACAGGGAGAAATTTCTTCCATCCCTCACGGGGAAGAATCTCCCATCTAGCCCTGCCCTCTGGCAGTGCGAAGCCATTCCCCCTTCTCCTGTCACTTCATCCCTTGAAAATAAGCTCTCTCCATCTTTCCTGTAGCTCCTTCAGGTACTGCAAGGCCACAGTTAGGTCACCCCAAAGCTTCTCTTCTCCAGGCTGGACAAACCCAACTCTTCCAGTGTCTCCTCACAGCAGAACCCTCCATCTCCCTGATCAACTTGGTGCCTCCCCTGGACTTGCTTTTCCCTTCTGGTGACAGAAACCCCCCTGGCCGGGATTTAACCAGCACAGCAAAGGACACTGAAATAGGCCAACAGACAGGCTGGAAATAAACATTTCAAAGACACTCCAGTGCTCCCAGTTTTCCTACTGAACACCCAGTGATGCAAACCCAGCAAGTGACACCACTGCCTTGAAGCCGTCATGCTACAACAAGGCCATTAGGAAAGACCCAGATAAAGCTTTCTGAAGCTGAGGAATGCTGGTGCTCTGAACAGGCAGAGGATCTGGCAACCATCAGGAAAAGCTACAGCCCTGTCTGTGTGCTTGGAGCCACCAAAACCTTTCCTGGTTCAAGCCTTTGATGGCTGACATGGAGCTGCTTTGCAGTCCCAGGGTTGTTGAAAGGAGCCCTTTGCTTTTCTCATATTCAAATCCCAGGTCTGTGAATGGCTCCTTTCTGCTTTAGAGCTGATGAAAAGCAGGGAAGAGCAGAACACAGGTCTGAAGTGGAGGGGCAACATGAGCACAAGTTGTCCCAGTGGACTGTGAAGTGGTTTGGAGCAATTCCCTGTGCACCAGGGCTCTGTCACCAAGCACCAGGAGCTCAGTGGGATATCCAGACTCACACTGCACAAAGACTGGTACCATCTCACCCGTGCTTTTTCTGGAAATCTGCAAAAATGTCTTTGGAAATCACTGTGGAAGAACAGGACCCCCTTTTTTGCAAGCACGGAGAATATCTGGGAAGGGTCTGCAGTAGCACTGAGGTTGGGAATGGGAGCACAGTTCTAGTGCAAATCCCCTGATCCACATTCCCCAGCCACATTCGTGTCATTCACAGCCATGTTTTGGTGCAAAGGAACAAAGATGGGAACTCCTCCAGGTGAGCACTGGATGTGCTCCAGGCTTGAACTGAGCTGTGATAGTCTGAACCCAACCCTGATCCTTCAGGCAGCTTCCAAACTCTTGTGCCACTGGATATCAACCCACAAATCCAAACTAAATCTTGTCCACTCTAAAATCCCCACATAAAAGAGCTGTGGAGCCCTCGATCCTCCTCCTCCACTGCACTGAATCCCTTTCTAAGAGAGCCAGGATCCCTCTCGGGCGAGTTTCTGAAGCACTGTGACCTCCCTACATGACTGTGAGAGGTTCTTCCTGTCCAGGTCACCTCAGATCAGGCCACAATTCCCAGATAAAGGAGTGTCTTACCGGGTATCCCCAGTTGCTGTTCCCTGTCTGGGTTTTGGTGTAGTAGCTGCCCCGAGATGTCCCGTAGCCGTAACCATCAGCTAAGCCATCGTACATGGAACCTGCAAATGGAAAAGGCATGGTCAGCACGAGAAAGCATTCCCAGGAGAAAACATTCCCAGGAGAAAGCTTTCCCAGCAGTCCCCTTTCAGAGCACAGAGCTCTTTTTTAACAGCGAGTTTAGTTATGGAGAAGTGACAGAGTTATAAATCTCAACAGGAACATAGGGAATGCAGGCAGCAAGGGGAGCCCTTGTCACTGCTGGGAACTCCAGCCCTCAGACCACAGACCCCCAAACCATCCTAAAGTTTGCAGCACAAAAGACCAAGTGCCATAAAACCCAAAGCAGAGGAGCAGGAAGGGTCAGAGACGAGGCCAATGTCTGACGTCATGGAATCACAGAATTCCAGAATGGTTTGGGTTGGAAGGGACCTTAAATCTCATCCAGTCCCACCCCCTGCCCTGGGCAGGGACACCTTCCACCAGCCCAGGCTGCTCCAAGCCCCATCCAACCTGGCCTTGGACACTTCCAGTGATCCAGGGGCAGCCACAGCTGCTCTGGGCTCCCTGTGCCAGGGCCTCCCCACCCTCACAGGGAAGAATTCCTTCCCAATATCCCATCTAACCCTGCCCTCTGGCAGTGGGAAGCCATTCCCCTTGTCCTGTCCCTCCAGGCCCTTGTAAATAATCTCTCTCCATGTTTCCTGTCAGTTCTTTCAGGTACTGGAAGGCCACAATTTGGTCATCCTGAAGCCTCTCCTCTAAGCTGAACAATCCCAGTTCTCTCAGCCTTTCCTCACAGGCGAGGGGTTTCTTTCCTCTGATCAACTTGGTGGCCTCCTAGCTGTTGTATGAGAGGAACCTGAGGGTATTTTGTGCTACATGTCCTGGAATGTCTGGCCATGGAAGACTTGCAGTAAATACAATTTCCCTCTCTGAAGGCAGAATCCACCCTTGACCCTTTCACTGGTCCACTCCATGTCTTGAATCCCCCCAATCCCATCAGCACGAGCAGCCTGAGCAAGGCTTGCTAAAATCAATCAAAGTCACTAACAAACACCATGGATAAAGGACGATCCAGTCTATTCAACACCTGGGGATCTAAAACAGTCAAACACTACAGAACACGATGGCACTCTTTGAATTCCAATCTTGTCTCTAAAAGATCACTTTGTGCATCTATCCTTTCTTTTCCTGAAAATGTATAGATCCCCATTGTTATTTCTGGGATGTTGGAGGAATAAGTGAGACTGGCTCTCAGATGTGTTTTCTAAAGATGCAAATATCTTGGATCAGGAGGAACCCATCAGTCATTTTTCCTATTTCTCAGTGCTTCAACCAGAGTTTGGATTTACCTATCCCAGCCCTTCCAAGAGCTCTCCCCGCAGTCTCTGGCACTGCAATATTTGGATCCCTCCTAAAACTGTTTTACTCAATGCCATATTCATCACTACAAGACAAATGAAGTGAATCATTCTCTTTCCACAATGGAATTCCCTTAACCCGCTTTGGATGGTCCACAGGAGGATTTCAGTTCCATTTTCAGAAGTGTTCAATAATTGTGGCATCCCAGGTCCCGTTATGAGGAAGTGCAAACCCTACACCCCAATTAACTTCCAGGGGAAGCTCTGAATGTCTAACAAAGTACAAAATCAGGACTTACCTGTCCTAACTTATGCACCTAAACCAGTGGGTAATGTCAGAAATATCCTAATCTCTGTGATTGTTTGATAAGACTCATCTCTGAGATAAACTGGATAAGCTCGACCACAAAGGCCCTGGAGCCACTCAGGTCTCCTCCAGCCACTGATCCTTGGAATAAACCTAATTTATTGCCCTGCCTGAGGCACCCAGAACCTGTTATGGTGATTTGGTTTGTGGCTAAAAATTCTTGCATTTTCTCAGGAAGATGATTCCCGTGGATGTGGTGTAAATAATGAGAGTCGCTTTCTATTGTCAGTGGGAGAGGAGCAGGACTGCACCTGGAGAACATCCCTGGATGGAGAACAGGCAACAGCCAGGTCGGCTCCTAGCCCTGCACCTGTGCAGGAAACCACAGGAGCTCCTTTTCCGTAGTGTGGAGACTCGGTGGGCACTGCTCCCCATCCACATCTCCCCAGCCCCAGTGCCTCATGCACATAAAGTTGCACAGAACTTGCTGATAAGGCAAGGAAGTGGCCATGGAAAGGCAACGGGAGATTCAGCTGAGTCCTTCACATTGTGCTCTCTCTCCACCCTGGGACCTCCCTTCAGCTTCACATCAGGACATCAGTGCTGGGCCTCAGCAGCAGCAAGGCAGTGCTGGAAGTGGTGAGTTTGGGCCAGGTTATTCCCCAGGACACAGAGTTATCTGCTAACCATGTATCTGAGCACAAAGGTAAAGCTTTGTAAAGAAATGATAATTTCCTGGGAATTCCTTCTTTGATTCAGCCTCTTGTTCTCTGTAAAAATCCTGTAACTGCAGGTGGGAGCACCTGGAGCATTTTCCTGAGTGAGCAGCTGCAAAAAGGGGTTCCATGCCTGACTCACAGGTCCCTCTGACCAGTCCTGCCTGGGGACCACACTTTTCCTTTCAGGACCTGTTCCTGCCATGCACTCCAGACTTTGGGGTTAGAGCAGGGAGACACCCAAAGTATGCCAGTTTAGGCACATCTGTAATTTTCTTTGATAAATTCGCCGCTACGTGGCCAAATTCAGGGGATCAGGCAGTTGGTTCAAGTTAATGCTCTCCAGCTGTGGAAAGGTTGCCTTCACCTCCCAGAACTTGTACATAAGAGCTTACAAACACATAATTACACAGAACCTCAAACATTCAAGGCATTTTGAAGTCACCCTGCTCGTTGGAGAAGATGCTTCTCCTGCCACCACACAACTGGGATTTATTGCTTGGAGAGCTCAGTCTTGAGGCCAGGAAGAACCTGGGGACTTTCTGATGGAGGTGGCTGAAGAAAACCTGATCTTTGTTTGTGCAGGTTTGGACACTTCTCTGCCTGGTTCACCTTGACAGCCAGCTGGGAGCTGGATCCCCAGCCCTCAGGGACAGGAAGGAGAGCCCTCTTTTCAAACACCTCAAGAGCAAAGACCATACAGCCTGGTCACAGGTCCTTGGAATTTGGAATAAACCCAGACTCAAAAAATGTCAAAAAACCATTTGGGCCGGGGTGGAAATTCTCTTAGTGGGATGCCCACCTCGTGCTTTTTTCTGGCTGTGTCCTCATGTCTGTGTCCCAACTGCTGTCACCCAAGCAGCTGTTCAGGCCCTGAAGGGCCCACGTGCACTTGGGCAAACACAGAGCCAATTCAAACCACTGCACTCAGAGCAGATAACACAGAATCATGGAATCACAGAGTCACTGAGGTTGGAAAAGCCCTCTAAGATCACTCAGTCCAACCATTCCCCCAGCACTGCCATAGTCACCACTAACCCATGTCCCAGGTGCCACATCCACACATCTTTTGAACACTTCCAGGAATGGTGACTCCACCACTGCCCTGGGTGGCTGTGCCAGGGCCTGACCACCCTTTCCAGGAAGGAATTTTCCCCAATATCCAACCTGACCCTCCCCTGGTACAACTTGAGGCCGTTCCCTCTCCTCCTGTCCCTGTTCCCTGGGAGCAGATCCCGACCCCCCCGGCTGCCCCCTCCTGTCAGGGAGTTGTGCAGAGCCACAAGGGCCCCCCTGAGCCTCCTTTGCTCCAGGCTGAGCCCCTTCCCCAGCTCCCTCAGCTGTTCCTCATGACAGAGGACCCTCAACAGCTGGGACAGAGCTGGAAAGATGTGGTAGAACCACACAGATGAGGTGCAGCCTCTCAGTGACCATGTGGGCAGAAAACACCCTGAAGGCTGCTCAGATTCACCCCTCCCCAAATTATCATTCCCCCATGGCATTTCCTTTACAACTTGGACACTTTAAAATCTCTTTTATCTTCAGTGGGACAATTCATGAGGGTAAAATCCAATTACAGCAGATAAGAAGTACCAGACCTTGCAGTGCATCTCTGTGAGCCCCCTACACTGCTCCCACTGCCCTCATCCCCTTCTCCCTCCCTGTTATCCATTATTGCAGAGCAAACTGAGGCTGCCATGGAACCCAGTGTAGCTGTTCTTGATGAGCTACTTCCTTTCCTCAAAGGCAGCTCTCCTCTCTTGCAGCTGGCACTAATGGCAGGAGGAGAGCTGTGTCCACAGCGCCATTTTCCCAAAGGCAGCCAGACAAGAGCCAGCGTGGAGATTGTGGAAAAGGATGCCTGTTAATAAATATTAATCTGTGGCAGGGAAAGGCAAGACAAGAATCAGGCACTGGCAGTGCAGGCTTGGCAAGTTAAATCATAAACTATGCACGGCTTTAAACAATAAGGATGATTAAACATAGGAAAAACACAGGGAGAGCAGAGGCCTGTGGGAGGCACAAAGCAAAGCCTGGGTGCCTTCTAGGAGAGAAGTGTCAATGAAATCCCAGACACTGAGATTCCTGCAGGAATGACAAAACTCCAGTTCTGCCTTCTGGCCCGTGAGCTAATGGGCTCAGGGATGTTTTTGTATCCCAATAATCTGAGGTTTGTGGAAGAGTAGAACCTTTCACTGAATCATCTCATGCTGGGGGAAGTTACAGAAGTCTTTAAAAGACTTTTCATCCCCCAAATCTCCTCTTCCCTTCACATCAGAGTCCTGATCCCCACCAAAGCCAGGTGGGATCCCATCAGAGTTTGGTGGGACTTCTCTCTTCTTAGCCCCAGCCAGCACAGAAACTTCTCAATCCCAGCTCAGCCATAGGACAGTTGGATCTGACACTCCTTGGATGTGTCTCCTCAGTGACAAATCACTGGCAGAACTTTCCTTTAGCCAGAGGACTTTGCAGAGCAGAGCTGTTGGCTATGAGGAGCTGGTTCAGCCTGGCCTGGCTTTTTCCTCTGCCATGCCACTGAAATGAATTTTCCCTGGAAATTTGCATTACTCACAAATTCAGGGGGAGCCATCTAGTTTGGTATTGCCATGGGGAGAAGGACAGATAAGCCCAGGAGCAGAGCCCACAGACCCAACCCCAAGGAGGACAGACCCCACAGATCTCACAGACCCCACAGTCACCCCTGGGAGCAGCTGTAGCTGCTGTGCTGAGCCGAGGCCCCGCCGGGTGCAGGAGGATTCTGCTGGCAGCAGGTTCCTGCTCACTGTCCCACCCCAGTGCACACCGGTTTGGGCCCAGATTGGCCACCTTGCCCTGGGGGACACCAGCTCTCCAAAGTGGCCACAACACCTTGACCTTGACTCCAAATCACCAACTCATTTATGGCTCCATCAATCACTGGGATACTGAGGGAGTGTGTGCCAACCCCCCAGAGGAACTCCACTGATGGATACAACACCCCCACCCTGCTGTGTGCATGAGAGTTCCCTGTCCATGTTCCCCATCCGACACACACCAGGACATGGTTCCTGCAGCTGGGGGAAGCTCTGGGCCCTGCTCCAGCTCAAACCACAGTTCCAAACACAGCAATAAATCTGGACCTGGCCCAACACCTGCCCAGCCCCACTGTGAGACTGTCTGGGAGCAGAGGGAACAAAGCACTCAGGCACTTGTCAGGGGGCTTTGGGAATTCCCCAGCTTGTGCTGCCTCTGAGGAGCATCTCTCAGAAATTCCAAGGGATGCAGGGAGCTGAAGCTAGAAGAGGCTTTGGACAGGCAGAATCCACGTTCAACAGACCCACACAGCCTCTCTGTAGGAAGAACTAATTTTTCTCATCGGGGCTGCCCTGCTGATCTTCGGGCAAGAGCATTAAAACCCAACACCTGAAAGCTGAGCCTGACCATCTCCAACACCAGCCAGGAGACAGCCCTGGGAACAAACAGCAACTTCTCACCCTCCTGGGATTCCATCCAGGAACAAACAGGGATGAATCAGCCCCCAGGACCTTTGCTTGCCAATCACCCCTGGTGGGAACAGGGGGAGGGGGGGCCTGGGCCCTGTGCTTGGAGGCAACTCCTGGGAGTGGGATGTGACTCAGCTTCCCTGGGACACAGAAACCAGAGCTGCACATCTCCACGCAATTCTGATTCCCAGACATTCCACAAAGTGTCTGGAGGAGGGGTTTAGCTTGTTGAGCAGAAACAGGCTGTTTGGGAATGTGCTATTTTTTTTTCCTTTCCCAGAGGTTTCACCTGGGCTCCTCTTCAAGCAGGATAATCCCCCTCTGCCTCCCTTACTTCCTGCCTACGGATCCCTCTGCCCACTTCCCTCACCATCCAGAGCCCCTCAGCTCATCCTCTGTGTATTTTGTCAGGCCTCGCACTGTAACACCTTAAGCAATAAATCCTCTGGAGGTGGGAGGAGATTCCCATCTTCCACTTTGGTGGCAGAGGAAAGGTCTCCTTGCCCCGGACCTGCCTCACCAGTTGGAGTCTGTGTCCACACAAACAGAGGAAGCAGGGATTTGTTCCTGGCAAAGCCCACCTGCCCTCGCTCTGGAGCTGCTCCACTCCCTCTGTTCCAGCAACTGCAATTCCCAGAGCAGGGATGGCTCCCATGGAAGCACCACGTCCACACTCCCCCCAGCAGCCTACAGCCACCCAGCTACTCTTGGTAATCCAGCCCCAAACACGTCCCTGGACCACAGCACCTCGCCAGCACAGGATTCAGCCTCACAATCCAGCCTGGAAGAGCTGCTGGACACGGCACAGCTCCCGAAGGAGGTATCAGAGCCTGGTGCAGCTCACCCAGCACCCCTATCCACGCTGCTCACTCCAGACTCTGCTGAACGCTCAGTCCCAGATCCAGCATCCCCACGGCTCCCAAAGCCTCAGGATTTCCTCTCCCTGGTGGACTCAGCCATGCCAGAGCTCTCTGTGGCTGCTGGAAAAAGCACCTCCAAGAGCCAGAAGCTTTTGTCACAACCCTTTGGGTTTGTAGCTTCCAGCTGGGAAAAGCTGGGCTCTACCTCCAGATCAGCTTTCTCCAGACACAAGGGTGGCGGAGAGAACCCTTTGCCAAGCCTTGATCCAAAGAGGAAGGGGTTCCAGCAGGACACCAGGCTGCAGGGCTCAGCTGATTGCTCATTTCTGTGGCGCAGACTCAGTGCACAGAGATGGAACCCTGCCTGCACCCCAACACGGGCAAAGGGGAGGGGGCTGCGAGACACCCCCACCAACCAGGGACACTTCTCCCAACTCATCTCCTTCCTACCACTCCCACTGAGGTCCCAGAGACTCCACACTTCTCAGCCTGCAAATGGGAGATGTGTTCAGAGTAACAGAGGCGAATCCCAAGCCGAGGTTTGTGTCCTCTGTGTGGGCACAGCCTCCTGCTCTGCAGCTGCCCAGCGCTCAGGAGGCAGCAAAGCCCCAGCTCCAGCCTGTGGCAGGGTGGAGGAGGAGAACTGCCAGCTTTGCCCATCCACGGGACGGGGTGCTGGGGAATTCCAGCCATGGGGACACTTGCAGAGGAAGGATTTGCAAAACCAGACAGCTACTCCCGCTTTAGAGCCAGGGAAAAATTGGTTATAGCACCACACTGAAATGTCCAAGTGCCTCAGGGATGTGGAGCAGAGCAGCACTGCCAGCGATCAGCTCCAGCCAGGAAGGAGTTGATGCATCCAGCTCTGTGTCCTGTCCTAAACCCTTCCATCCAGTGCAAGAGATCTTGGCACCGCCTGCCTGAGGTGACCCAGGAGAGAAGCAAAGCCGTCTGTCCCCCCACACAAACCCCACCGAAGCACCCCAGAGCACCAGCCCTGTCCCCTGACCCCCCTCGCTGTGGGACTTTACCTCGGTTGGAGTGGCCCATGCTTGATGACACCGACGACTTTTGCTTCTGCCTCTTGACCGTCATCATCACCTGCTCCTGGACCCGCTGCTTCCCTGTGCCCTTTGTTTTCAGCTTGTGGTCCGAGGGCAGGGCCAGCGTGGAGCTGGCCTGGTCCTGGAAGCACTCGTAGGCCAGTGCCGTTTTCAGCGGGGAGTGGAGCATGGCTGGAGAGCGTGGGCGCAGGGGCTGCACTTCACTCGCACGGACAACACGAGGCCACCAAACACCGTCTGTGCTGGGCTTAGTCCCCCAGTCCCCTCCTTGCCATACGTCCCCCGGCCCAGGGTGTCTCAGCCTGCTGCTCGCAGCTCGGCTCCCCGGCGTGTGAGCAGTCACACCCTCTGCCAGAC
>WEIT01004570.1:9529-12310 GCA_013389985.1 Dryoscopus gambensis | reverse complement strand
ACCAAGGATTACATCGAAATTGAAAATTATTCTTAAGGCTACAATTAGAAAACCCACTTTCCATAAGCCTAATTGCTCTAAGTAGATTTGAAAATTCAGAAGCTAATGCAACTGTTAAGTTTTACACTCAAATCCGAGGAAGAAATTTTCTTTCTTTAGTAAGGGCAGTATATGAAACTCTGGTAGCAAATGTCTCTTAGGCATTGACTACTCATTTCACCATCGTTCACTTACTTTGTCTTAAAGTTCAAAACTGGCAAGGCACATTTACATATTCCAATGAATACTTGACAATTTTTTCATTACACTTTATGTCCCAGCTATCCCAGTAATTGACATACAACATACTAAAATGGTTTATTAAGATAACAAAAAAAAAAATCAATTAATGTGAAAACATACAGGCTATTGGCAACCACTATTCTAAAAATTATGTAAATACAAGTAAACATACTGAAATGTGTGCGATTCTAAGTTTTTAACCAGAAGATCTCTGTACTAACACACATTTATATTAATGACACATAAAAAAAATAAAAACTTTATTACAAAAATAAGTTACACTCGCCTCCAGCTTACAGTATAAAACAATTTTATTTGCAGGAATGCAAAATGATTGTTTGCCATGAGCATTTTCAACATATGACATGTCTAATTTTGTTAAAATTTGCATTTACTGGGGGAACTGGTGTGTATAAAACCTTAATTAGGTATAAGCTTCAATTTTCATTGTGGTGCCTATGGGTATGTAGTATAACTGCAGTATCCCTTTGTGCAGGGGGTTAAGGGAACTCTTTATGCCAAGTCCAAAGTAAGTCATAATTTTATCTATTTTTCACCTATATGAAGCTGGACTTGGCAAGGTTCTGTTTTTATTTTGTCTTTTTTAAGGGTGGTTCAATAGAGGATGCTTCACCACTGAACACTCACTGTCATCAAGGTGCTTTAGAAAATTAAAAACATAGCACAAATGATTGTACTCTACTCTACTCTACAGGTTATCATGATCTGCGTAAGAGAAATGGAAAGCTGATCCACGTGTTTTTACAGTGATCAGCAATAAGAAATGCACTAATGAAAACATACCTTTTACCTAAAAAGCTAAACTACAGCCATATACTATTCTATGATTTATGAAAAACTTCAAAATATCCAAATGTCAGGCTTCACTGTACAGTTGTCAGTTTTAGTCTGACCTTTTATAAAGGGACACTGCAGTATTTAGTACAAGTTGCTGATGCACTTTTTTTGAACATCTGATGTCTTACAAAAGTAACATCTTGCTAAACTATTATACATCCAAATAACTACAATATCTGAAGAAGCAAGGCTGCTTTTTCAGCCACAAAATACGACAAAAGCAAGGCCTGTTATGATGGTCATGAGGAAGTCTTACAAAGCCTCTGGAACTAAAGGCAACTAAGAATGTTACATTTGGTATATTATAATCTTACCCTCATATCATATTAAACAAGCCTTGCTTTTATCTACAAAGATTTTCTATGTACAGTACAGACAGGGTATAGTTCAATCCTCTGCTACTGAGGTAGTTAACCAACCCTTTAAAAAAGGTTCTGAAAAGAACCACTATCTGGAATGCCTGACTAACCAGCTCTGATGATTACACCTGAAACTGCTGTATCTGAACACAATTCATAAGTGATTACTAAATAGACAATCATGATTAACCTTCATGAGCAGAAATAAAATTTAAGGATACCAATGATGGTATTCATCTATACCACTGCAATAAAAATTTAAATGCAAGAACTTGTGAATACCACTTTTGGAATCCTTAACTAAGAAAACTTGGGGGAAAAATCTACTTAAAGCAGATTTTTTAAAGAACAACTTTATTCTTTATTAAGATACCATGCTAGACGTTAAGGATTTTGTTGAACATGTTGGGGAAATAGAGTAGCTTTAGTTTAATAACTTGCACTGCAGAGAAAACTGTTAAAGAAATTCATTTCAAAGTCCAAGTATTAGTTCAAATGTCCCATGTTTGAATCCATGATCTTCGCAGGAAGGTCTTTTGCAACAGAATATGCTCCTATACAGCTGAGATACTTAAGGTTGCTTGATATCCTTACCATTACTCCACTGCAAGCTTCTGGTGTAATCCCACATAGCAAGTCAGTCTTCATTGTAACAGGTCAGGACCGGCCTCGACCCCTTTTCCCTGCTAGCCAGGTAACAAAAGGAATCAATTAGATAAATCATTTTAAACTCTGGTCTGTACATTTGTTAACATAAAATCTTAGCAAAATGAATTATTTTTAAATAAAACTACTAGACAAGAACATTTTGCCTTCTGATTGCCACTAACTTTGGAATTTTGCTATGGGTGTTTTACCACTTTGTCACAAACTGGTATTATTTTAAAAGTTAAACTTTAAACCTTGTATCACCAGCTAAGGTTTTGCGCACTGAGTCACAAACAACTTTACATTATAGAAAATTCCCAGTAACAGTGATATAAAACTTGGTAGTTTATAGTCATCATGAAAACATGTTGAAAATTGAATCAAGTCTAAGCATAATGTGACTTGTGATCTAGTATGAATTTCAATGACCTAACTGCTTTAGGCACAATTTTTAAAAAAGATCACAACTCTGAGGTGCAATCCTTACTTTTTTCAACGGTATTCAGAATCTAAGATAGCAGTGCCAAAATGAAGAAGAAAAAAAATACCTAAGAACCATTTTCAAGGCAGTTTTCAAGACGACTCATTTAGCGGAAAAGCACCACTGAAGAAAACAGACTAAAAATTCTATGTA
>WEIT01004570.1:2029-4529 GCA_013389985.1 Dryoscopus gambensis | reverse complement strand
CCGTTCTTTCCTTTTTTGATCTGGTGGCTTAGCAAAAACAATTTCAATGTTTTCTCCCTCTAAATCTTTGCCATTCATTTCTTCCATTGCCTGAAGGAATTAACCAGACTTTAAATATACTTCCAAGCACATCTGAAGTTATTAATTTTATTCTATCTTTTAGAGTATGCATTTTTAAATTTGTTATCCAGAGCTAAAATAATAATATAAAGCTAAAAAAAAAAATTTAAACAATCAGACAGCATGGCATCATGGGTTCCAGTTATGTGTTTCTTCTGATCTTAGCTCTTAAACCCAGGACTTAACATAGTTTAGAAATCTTCCCCTCAAAACTGAAAACAGGCTTCAATCTTTGTAAGCTGTTACAATTAATGAAGTGACAGAACTGTCCTCTGAAAGTGCACATTTTGTAATCCATGAATAAATTCCTAATGTCAGCACACATGCAAACAGTACTAAAGCTAGAGCTCAATATATTCTTCTATTCCTTTATTTTACTTTTAATCACTTTCTTTTTCAACCAGAAGCCAAAAATAATTAAAGAGTCATTCTGATCACAAGGAAAAAAACAAATAAACCAACCACAAAAAACCACAGCTCCTCCCCAAATCCACACCTCCTCCCCCCCAACCCTCTCCTCCAAAAAATGCAAACCAAACAGCAAACCACCAACTCCTCCCCTACCCTCCCTGCCATATACAATTCCCATGGGCCACAGTTATTGCTACAAGTTAACTGTGAGCAGCGGAATCTGAAAGATTCTACCACTTTCAGGGACTCTACACAGCTAAGCCTTGACAGGATATATATCTTACTAAGACTCTTTCCATCATCTTCCGAAGCATCTGCTTGAAGGCATATGGATATGTAAGAAAAACTGAACCCCTCGTATCCTGCATCCACCCACAGAATATTAAAAAAATGGATACACTACAGGGAGGAGGGGAATTACATTTTCTCTTCCTAACAGATGACATCAAGACCGGGCTAGCAAAGTCCAGGAACGAAAATTACTAAATTGTCCAGCATCCCTCATAACAAAAAAAGTGTTTATTCCTGGAAAAATAAATAAAAACATTACCTAAGATTTTATCACCTGCCCTAGAGAAACTGCTTTAGATTTCTACCAATAATTTGGTGAGAAGAGTCATTCAACTTCTGGCAGTTGAGTTTCAAATGGTAACATGATTATCTTAAAAGCTCATCAGAAGAATTACTTAGGATAGGTGCATTTAAGATCCACTTTTCAAGCTAGAATTGCATCATCCTAGGGGACACCCACAGAGGACAAAGTTATCAGTGACGAAGTGTTACCATTTCTCCAGACAAAGCTTTTTCCCAAGTTAGAAGCAGCATACACCTTCTAACAACACTACTTACAACACACACACAGAGTTACAGTCCTCTTCACTTACCTTTACAGCACCATCCCGTTCATCAAAATGAATGAAAGCATAGTCTTTTAGCTTCTTCACTCGTTCTAGCTTTCCAAATTGACTGAAGGCCTTTTCTAGAATTTCCTCTGTTACAGTATTGGCAAGATTGCGTACAAACAAAACTTTTACCTAAGGGGGATTAAAAAAAAAAAGGACTTAGGAGTATGATCTAATTTCAAAACACAAAATGAAACTTTGCAAGTTACTGCTATTGGCAGTACTGAAAACATCATTACATTTTCTGTACAGCATTTTATACACAAATATATGAATACATACACTTAAATAGTCATACAGCATGAGTTAGCTCCAAAATTCCCTGACAGAAATATTTAAGCTGTTATCAAACATGATTACATAAGTATTAGTATCCTGGAAGTCAATCCAATTTGTGTTAGTGTTTACAAGGATCCTAGCAGCAGTTATCTTCAACCCAGAACACTATCAAACTTGAAAGAAGGTAACCAGAATTGGTTACACACAAAACAATTAATTTATCAAAACATTTAATTGTTTAGACCCGTTTTTGCTCAGTTATTTGCAGAACAGTCATCATTGTAATACCTAGGTCAGAGGTGACAGGCCTGCAGCTTTCAAGCTGCTTAACTTGTGGTTCCTACGCTATAGCTACACCAAACACCTAATGTCAGGACTGTGCTTGCCTGAGGGGCACTCAGTGACCTGAAGCCACTGCAAAAAGACAGAACTGGAGACAGAGGGGGATACTAAGGATGACACTGGCCAGTCACCCCTCAACTTTCTCAAAAGTCAAACTCCTATTCCCTTGAGGAAGAGTCACCTCCAAACAATGCTGGAAGTTTATTCCCTCCCCTGACTCACTAAAGCACCCAATACAGCTCTTAAGCTACACAAAGACTGCTCCACAGCTTCTAAAATCAGAAGGGCAGGTAATCATCCAACTGCTGATACGTGCCCTGTTAACTGCCTGACATGGACTAAATCATCAATACAGAGTTTCATCAATCACCAACGGTATAGGATAAAGGAAAATCTAGAGCAGTCTGACAAAGGCTTAAACTAAACCCTTATTTAACATAGCAGAC
>WEIT01004566.1:7289-60283 GCA_013389985.1 Dryoscopus gambensis | reverse complement strand
CGCAGAGGGAGGATTCAATGTCTTCACCCAGCACGGTGAGCGGCCGGGGCGAGGGGAAAGGGGCGCGATCGGCCTTCCTCCCCTCCCTCTTTTGTTGTGGTGGGTTTACTGGGGGAGGGGAGAGGCAGGCGGGAGGAGCGGGGCGGCCACGTCCCGGGGGGTGGTCGCCCCGGCCGCCACGTCCCGGGGGATGCTCGCCTTCGGAGGAGCTGGAGTTGGGGATCGGGACTGCCCGCCGGCCACAGCGGGAGCGAGGTGGCACCGCCGGCGATCGGGACTTGCGGGGTTCGGTCGCTGTCGCTGCGGCGATTCCGAGTTCTGGTTTTGTTTACAAAGGTAAAGGTAACATGTGCCTTGTCTGACTGTTTGCCGAGGCGTTTGTGACTTGCCGTTCTAGATCTGTGAGACTCTGTAGAGCTCCTGACAGAGCAAACAATTTCGTTTTGACTGGGGTATTAGAGCTGCCATCTGATTCTCACTTGAAGTTTTTGCCTGTCCACTTCTATTCTTATTGCTGTAAACCGATACCGGAAATGTTTCATGTACGTGTTTCTGTAACCTCTCTTAGAAGAACCCCCGCAACTTCAAATCTTCCTTTGTAACCATGTTTCTTTTTTTTGTTTGTTTTTACACCTATTTGTGCTTTACGTTAAGATGTTGCCAACTTGTGGAAGGTAAAATCAACTGAAACGTGTCTGCCTTGACAAGCATGTTGAGAGTAGATGTGCAAATGCATCTCAAATCCTAAAGACCTGAATCAGCTCTGGAGATCTTGGCTGGCTTGGCTTTAAGTGGAGAGAGAGATGTTGGTGTTTATAAAGCAAGGCTGCTTCTGACAATACACATTTTCTTTTGCTCAATAGAATGAGCTCAGGCAAAAAGATTAGGGATCGTGCAACCAGCAGTCTAAAAGTAAATATCATCTGCTGTGACTGCTGACATGTATGTATCTATCAAAACAAGAGCACAGCACTAAATCTGGTTCTTAAAAATCTCAGTATTATCACAGCTTTTGAGTTCAGGGAGCTTTAAAACCAAACCAGAACATGCTTGCTAAGTGCCTGACCCAAAATTAAGAGTTATTTTATTGCAACTTCACATTTTACTCTGTATTTTTGTATGGTAAAAGGCACTTTGGCTAAAACATTCCTATCATAGACTGCACATTCACAGTGTTAAGGAGATCTCAGAAGTTATGCACATACCCCACTGCTTTCAGTGGGGTGTGTCTAAGTCTTTGCTAGCAGAGCAAGAATGCTGTAGAGACTGCTATGCACACTCCTGCTGATGTCAAACTGTGTTTTCATGTTTTGGTACCAAGATGACTCTTTGGTTCCTGCTCTTACAAGGCAAGGACAGTAAGGACATTTGTGGGAAGTGCAGTACAGCATGTGGGGGTGTGTAGTGACTTCCCAGTAACACAGTTGACACTGACTCAAGCGCTTCTTTTCGTTACTCCTGCACGTTTTGGTAGGAATGTAGTTCAGCATCCTAAACAAATCCTTCTAGCTCCTCTCCCCACCTTACTAAATTTCAAAGGTAGAAGGTAGGGAGAATTATTTACATGTAGTGGCTGGGAAACGGAGGGGAAAAGCTTTCTGAAGCATGCATGCACACCAAGAAGACAAATTATGTGCCCTGCCAGCCCTTCTGCCCTGTCTTCCATAGAACTAGAAACAAGAATGAGCCTGGAAGGCCAACGCACTCAATAAAACTGTTCAGTGCCGCATATAAAGAACATTGCTCTGGGATAGGAGCGATGGTATCTTTCAAAATAATTTCTCTACTATTTAAACTGCTTAGGTTATCTGCTTCAGTGGTAAGGTAATGGATGTAGCTTTACTTAGGATCTTGTTGTTTATGTTATTTTCTTTGCAGACTGTAAAGGAAGGCGTGTCTTAAAAACAAGATGCAGCTTTTTATTCTGTTAGGTTATGTAGAAGGGGTGGGATTTTTTGACAACCCAGTTTTTGAGAGTTTCAGAGCAGGCTTCAAACTCTTCTTCTGCCTTGGTGAATGCCTCAGCTGTGTTAAATTGTTCCCCAATTCCATTCACATTTTATTAGGAATGAGTGACCAAGTCAGTATTAATGATCTGTAGCAAATGCTAGTAAAAGTTGGGTACCTTTTTAAATACTTGTCTTGGGCAAAAACGAAAGTGTGTGTAGTGTTCCTGAAGCTGGAGTTCACTTCCTTTGTCAGAGAAACTGTTTCCTGTGATCCTGACTCTCCTTGTCCAAGGGAATTTTTTACCATCAACTTGTATTCTTATTTTTCATTTAATGACCTTGCTCTCCTGTTTTACTTAGCCAGCAGCAAGCCAAGTTTTCTTTAAGTGAATCATATGCTTCTGCTGCTGAGATGCTCTGGTTGCTGGTGGTATTACTTGATCCAGATTCCTCTTTTCTAGTAATTTCTCTCTGAACTCGACCTTCCAGCCTGTTTCTGGGACATGTATTCACTGTGTATGAAAAGTGATGGCAAAAGCACAGGATTGTGGGTTAGCACTCTTGGACCAATGGCTAAACCAGCCAGTCGCAGGATGAGGCTGGATTATCTCCCTTCCTTGGCTTTCCATGATACAGTCATGGATGTCAAGAAGACAGCCTGTTGACTGTGTGGGAGCCTTGCAGGTATAAATGCCTACCTCCTGTTGGCCGCTTTCCTACCACATTGTGCCAGCAGCAAACCTTGCTGAGTATGCATGCCACAGTTAATTTTGAGGGGCTGCTTCTTCTGGATTGTTTATGAAAAGGGTGGAAATAAACAATGTTTTCAGCCTCAGACCCATTTTGCTACAGGATTTTGAAGAGCAGTTTGAGTCAAATTGATGAAGTGTAGAACCCTTTTTGCTAAGCTACCAGAAATCTGAGACAAACATTTTCACCCTGCTACTTGAGCCATAGATGTCCTTGAAAAGTCAAGAGATTGAGTAGAGCCAGTTTGTCCCATACTTGTTTGCTGTGCTACGGTTTGTGTGGCAGAAGCTCTACAGGAGAAGCACTATGTCAGGATGTACTTTTGGAACAGGCAAGGAATTTGAAGATGTTTTCTGTCTTATGGAAAGAACAAGGAGATCTGTATTGTGGCATCCACTGTTCCATCCTGAGAACAGACACCTAGGCTGCTGGGGCTTTCAGCTCACTGTGGTATTGAGTTCTGTGAGCACTGCTGTGACATTGAGCAGAAAAGTCCTAAGCAAGCTAATACACTGGTGTGATCCATTAGTTGTGGAGCAGAGTTCTCCAGGATGCAAAAAGATAATAGCGGAATTTGCAGTTAGCCCTTCCAAACGCTCCCTTTGTGAGCATCCCTGGCACGTAGTCAGTGGCTTGTAAAAGCAGGCAATGGATCATAAACATGTTGGTTGCTGTTAGTGTAGTAGAAAGGACGAGTGTGACCACAAGGATTGTTCAAACACTGGTGTTCCCACGTGCGCTCCGTCGGAATTCACAAGTACCACAGGGACAGCAGCTCGAGAGGGAAGAGCTGCAGCGAACAGCAGTTACAATCAAATTCTTACAGATCAGTGCAACCAGAGAAGACGAGAAGTACTTGGTGCCATTCCAGGATGAGCTTTCCCTTCCGAAGGAGGAGCAGGGGAGAGAAGTGGGTTATCTCCTTATCCTTTCAGAGATTTGTTTGAGGAAAGGGGCACAAGCAACAACAACCAACAACTTCCAAGTTGCACGGGCTCTACTTGGCTCCTCGTATGACCTTTGAACAGGGGCACTCCTAATTTTCTTTCAGAAGAGCACTGATAACAGCCTACTGTACCAAGATACTCTTTGGAATGGTGTTAGCATGCTTTTCATCTCCAGAAAGACTTGCTGAGTGTTGTAGAGCACATACTGCAGGAAAATCAGATTATTTAAATCCTGGCTGGGAAGCCTTTGCAATACCTGTTTGCAATACTGCTACAGTTGCCTTGGTGATATATTTTGGGGTAGTGGAAGGCTCTGCCACACTTGAGCTTTTGATCCAGCAGGCGCAGGACATTTGTTCCCTGTTTTGTTTTCTACAGGAGGAGTTTAGCAACCTTTTACTATGTGCACCAAGGTCAGGCAAGATAAGCCTATACTTTTAAAAATAAAATTATCATTAAAGCTCCCCTAAGGCAGTCAGAGTGCTATGACACATGATAAAAACATTCTAAAATAGGAAGAAGCATAAATAACACTGTCCCTTTGAAATTCAGTGAAACTGAATGGCTGGATACAGGAAAATGGAAAGAAGGAGAGAAAATAGGGTCAGTTTAACAACTGCACTTTGTCGGCTGCCTAAAATGTTCTTTATTTTTCTTCCCAGTGAAATGCAGCAAGCTTGGGCCAGAGCTACTTGCCCACAGACTTTCCTGTCAGTAAATGCCCCATGCAGATGGAATATAATCACTGTATTCAGTGCCCGGCTTTTTGTACTGTAAATCAGAAATCTTGTGGGACCACAATGTATAAATAACTCTTAACTAATTATTTGGGGAAAAAAGGATAGTTCAGCTAAGCGTCTAGAGGAACATCCCAAGTAGAACATGAATTTATGGGCGTGTTCTCCATTGCATTCTTCTCCATGATATCTAAATTATTCCTGCAGATCCACTGCATTAAATATTGATTTTTATACCTTGTGTTAAGCTGGGATTTTTGCATAATGAATTTTGCAAATGAGAGGAGACTACCAGCTCGATGGAAGGGACAATATAATACTGACTACTGATTTGATTCTTTTCACAGTCTCAAGAAAGTAAGACTGAAATTAAGTTACCTCAAAAGGTTTTACTCAGAACTGACTTGAAAATCACATTTCAAAGCCCAGACGTATCTCCAACTTCTCAGTTCTCCCCGTGTAGCAGATGGTGTGGTACAAGTTGTTCTAGCAATATTTCACAAACTTGCTATTGCTTGTAAGTGCAATGTTTTGCAAAAAAAAAATTGTGGACTTTTTTGGAATTAAGGACATGGCCAAGTGAACAAATCATTGGGAAATGAGCATGGACACACAAGCAAATTGTTACAAGTGGCTTAAACCGTCTTTTTTTAATGGGATCATCAGCTCACATAATCAGAGTGGGGAGAGTTGGACTATCTCCCGGAGATGCTCTAGCAGGGTTGGCTTCAGGAGTATTTTATGGCTGGTACTGGTTACAGATTCTGGGACAGTAAGCTGGAAATCATGTTTTCTCTGGTCTTCAAGAGGAGTGACCTGCTCGGTGACCCACTTCAGCATATATCATGTTTGTTTGTTCCTAAAGCAGGCCAGTCCTTGCTGAAGTCAAACTGTACTTTTTAGATCTTTGTTTTATAGCTAACGCCAGACGATTGTTAGCATGATTTATTCTAGCTCATTTCTCTTAGTTGTCACAACTTAATGTTTCCAGGATACTTACTATCCATAAACTGCCTTCTAAGTACTGCTGACAGCTGACTAATTTACAGTCATAAGAAACTATCAAAATCCAACTAATACAAACCAAAACCAGCAGTTTGTACTTACTCCAGTGCGGATGCATGCGGCAGTTGTTAAAAGTAATACAGTTGGGTTTTGTCTGGTGACTTGCAGAGCTCAGTTTCACCTGGTTGTATTTCAGAAAGCTGGGGATGGATGACCAGAGACCAAAGCCTCATGTACATTCTGTTTCCAGCCTGATCTCCCAGATCCCTGTTTGCCAAACCGTTAGCAGTGCTTTCGACAGGGTGTAATTACGGGTGATGCAAGGCTTGTCGTGCAAATGGCCCCAGGACTGGCTTTGCAGGTGATTCTGCAATGTAGGCATAGAGTTTCCTTCCTAACAGCATTCAGAACACTATTTACTGGTAAAGAAATATTCCTCATAGTTGTTCGGGCCACTAGCAGCCTCTTTCCCTCCAGACAGCAGGAAAGAAAAGCTTGTGCTGTGGGGTAACAGCGTTGGCTTCCTGGGTCTGAGGTCATGGTTTTCTCACCGTTACTGCATCATCCTTCACATTTCTCTGGCTTTGTGGTTATGAAATACTTTATTTTAAAGGCTGATCTTGGTATTACCCATAGAGATTATTCTCTCTAGAATAAGTGACACTTACAAAACCATTGAGGCTTCCTGTTGGTAACGCTGTAAACCACAACAACGAAGCTTAGTTATGTTACCCGTATCTGCTTAGGAAGTTGCCAGTGCTTTGCGGGCTCTCTAGAGAGACGTGCATCTCCCCGTATGATTGCTTGTCTGCAGCTGGGTATAAATGAACTTTTTAATAGGTGGCTTTCAGCACTAGCTAATTCAGCAGAGGAATTTTAGAAAAACAGCCCTAAAATATCTTCGCCTTTTTTGAGGGGGAGACAAAGATGTACAGAAATACTTCACTAAAAATCAAATCAGTTTTGTTTCAATCCTCTGGTGCTTTTTAGAGGTCAGTTAAACATACTTCTTTTAAGACTGACCTTTTCAAGAAATTCCCTTCCTCTTCTTCTATCCTGCCTACCCAAACATTGTCATTAGGATCTTAATATTATTAAGATACTTCGATTAGAAATAACTACATGAATTAATAAACTTGGAGCTTCACTTATATTAATTTGAAAGTTTTCTATGACAGTAGTGATGTAAGAATTGGGACTACAATTATGTAAGAAAAATAGCTCTTAAATGAAGGAACACTCATTTTTCTATAGGACAGCATGCCTCATCCTTTAATTTATAATACTGCTGGGTTGGATTTTGGTCTCTTTCCTGGTTTGTTTGGTGTTTTCTTGTTTTTATTATTTACTGTTGAAGTGAAACTGAAGTAGCTTCTTCTTGTTATAAGCTATATATGGCAAAGGCATAGGAACCATCTCCTGCTGCTTTTGGGCCAAATTAGCAATTGAATTCTAGGGTAAGAGGATGAGAACATTCTGGATTTGTGACCCTGTACACTTCCCTGTCCGTTTCTCCTTTGTTTCTCTTATGACAATCCCAACAACAAAGCATCAAATATGTCTTGGCTATTCCTATTTGTTGTCATCTCAGCTAAGGTCAGCACCATGGCTGAGTTTGAAACAGGCATCAGGCTTGCTTCTGTTTGAAAGAAATCATGTGAGTATTGGCTAAATTATATGAATATTATACATATTGGAGCATGTAGTATAGATCATGAAGTGTTCCTGTTTCTCAGATTCTGTGTTCAATGAGACTCATATTTTTTCCAGAAGTTGGCTGCAGAGAGTAGTGTGCCTCAGTAAACACAACAAAACATACAGGAATTGCAAAGCGAGGAGATGCTCCCCCATCACAAATCTGTGTACACTCCAACATGGCCCAGGGTAGGAGGTTGTTTAAATATTGTCATATCCAAGTAGATTGGTATTATCTCCTACATTAACCCCAAATATCAGGGGTCTAAAAGGTGTTTACAGAGCACAGATCTGTTTTGTAGAAAAAAACCCCAAATACATTCTAATTTCATAGTCCCTGCATTGTGACAATAAACCTTCAAATCCAAGCTGGAGTGTAAATTAATATAATGAGGCCTTCCTTAGCTTGCAGGGTCAGCTCAGTTTCTCCAAGATTATTTCCAAGCCTTTGCTGCTCAGGGTTGGTTTTGCTAACCAGCAGTGTCACAGAGTTAACAAGACTGTTCAGTTCTGCTGCTGCTATTCAAAAACCCGTGGGAGGCTGCACGGGTGATGAGAATATCAATTTTGCATTGCTGCTTAGGAAAGCCAAGAGCAGAAGTAGAGAGAAGGTGTAGCTGCACTGGTATTTCTGAAAAATGCTTAATAATAGGAGGATCCTTGAAAGATTATTTAGATTAGCCTTGAAGGGTTTTAAAAAGAAGAAATTTAAAAGTGTTATTTCCCACCCAGCAATCTGTCAAAATGGGCCAATTAATGAAGAATAGTGACTGTTTAGCAGTAAAAAAGCCTGTTTATCCAAATCCTTTAAAAACTGATACAAATTGGGTCATCTAGGAAGAAGGAAATGGACTCTAAGAAATCTGAATAACCTTGAAGATGTTTAGAATAGTGACGTAGCTTCCTTCCTCCATTAGGTCACTGGGTGCAGCAGAACTCAAGGTTATACAGGCCTGAGCTGGTTTGCATAAACACAGCTTGTGATTTGCTGTGATTTATGCTGATTTGCATAAACTTAATGCTTGTGATTAATGCAGCTTTTCCTTAAAAGACAGGTTTGAATTGTAAGGCTTTTTCTGTGTTCACCATTCCCTTCAGTACAAGTGAAAAAGAAACAGCATCCGTTGTCTGAGAGCTGATTTGTGGTTCATTTTCTCTTGTAAATTAAGTTTTTTAATCTATAAACTCACACACAAAAAAAATCAGTCTAGTCAGGCTCAGTTCCTAGGTACTAAAGTTAAGATAGCAAGTTTTTAAAACTTGAACTGTAAATTGCTGAGTGTCCTGTGTGCGCTCTTTGGAATATTGTTGATTTTAATAAGCAGAGTCTTGGTAAAGTTACTCTCAGAGTGGCAACCTGATCAAGGCATAAAGGCTGGGGCAGAGGCAAGACCTTGAGCAGGTGCTCTGAAAGTGGTTTCTTTGATCATTTTGTGATGATATCACTCAATTTGGGTTTGTTTTAAAAGCTGCTTCTCACTGACTTGGATGGGCATCAAGGAAGCCTGATGAGCTTTATCATTTGTGGCAGTAACATATCGAAGTAGTGAGAGCCACCTCTCTGCAGGCCCCGGAGGGTGCCTGTGCTCTCCCCTGCCACGGAAGATGAGCGGGGTTTTGAGAGGTTTTGTCATCTCCTTCCGAGGCAGGGAGATGTCTAAGCTTGGGGAGGGATGAGCAGAGCTTGTGTAATTAATACCAGTGTGAAACCTGTGCTCTGGCCTAATTACTCGGTGAAGCACAGCAAAATACTTTTTCACCAGTCATCAATTGTATGCTCATTGTTCAGGGTTATGTTTGTTGGGTTTACATAATTTTGATTTATGTTAGGTTTTTTGGTTCGCTTTTATTTTTAATCCCAAGAACAAACAGAGAAAGCAGAGGTACTTTATGAGATTAAAAAGGCTTTATCTACAGAAGATCCTTAGAATAAATAGGAAAATGGTAATGTTTTGTAATGCTGGCATTTCAAGTTATATTTAGTCTTTTTTCTAAATTCAGGATCTTAAAAGAACACAGTGGATATAAGGTTTGCAACATAAATGTGGGGAAGGAGCTGTTTTTTCATGTTAGAAGAAACCAGGATTTTTCTTTTTGTTACTAACCTAATAGATTTGAGTCTGATATGAACTTCAGAAGAACAACAAGCCCATTTTTCAATTTTTTTTTTCTTCCAGAGGTGCATTGCATGCCTTCAGATTGATTTGCAAACTCAGTAAGTGCTCAGATGATGATTGCAGTGGCCTGGCCTGCCATAGCTGTCCTGTGAGGTAGAAGTCTAGCAGGTTTAACCCTTGTTACATCCATTTTGTTAAAAAATGTTTTCACCTTTAGGTCATCATAAATAAATGTGTTTGAATTCTTTAGGGATAAAATGTACATAAAGAAGGCACTGTCATCTAAATCAGACTCATTGTGTGGTAATTCTTGCACTTGGTTAAAGATACACGTGTGCTTGGAAAAGTTGAAATAGGTCACAGAGCTTACGTCTGTCAAAGCTGAAGCTGTCCGTAGTCTTGTGCAGAAATTCAAATTCTTATTTTGGCATGAATATGTCCGTGTAGCTTCCGTGTACCTTGTTGCCAAAGGGTTAAGCTAAATTTGAACGAGACACTTGGTACATGTCTTTCCATCCACACACAAGCTTGCACCATGACAGCAGAGGTGCAGTGACTTTCTGTGTATTTCTGCTAAATAAAACACCTTTTTCTCATCTCGTGGTTAGTGGCAAAGCCGAGAACTGCTCCCAGGTGCAGCCTGGCTCTGGAATGATGCTCAGCTGGGCTCCCAGTGGCTGCCCTGCCCCAGTGGGGGCTCAGCCCTGCTCTTACACTCACCGTGGGGCTGTGGAGCATGGAATGCTCAAGGCAGCATAGTAACTGCAGGCTGTGGGGCTCAGGTGAGCTCTGCTGGTCTGGCCGTGTCACACCTGAGGGAATGGTGTCCCCATGTGCTGGTCTGGCTGTGCCACACCTGAGGGAATGGTGTCCCCATGTGCTGGTCTGGCCGTGTCACACCTGAGGGAATGGTGTCCCCAGGTGCAGGTCACACCTGAGGGAATGGTGTCCCCATGTGCTGGTCTGGCCATGTCACACCTGAGGGAATGGTGTCCCCAGGCGCTGGTCTGGCTGTGCCACACCTGAGGGAATGGTGTCCCCAGGCCGTGTCACACCTGAGGGAATGGTGTCCCCATGTGCTGGTCTGGCCATGCCACACCTGAGGGAATGGTGTCCCCAGGCTGTGTCACACCCGAGGGAATGGTGTCCCCAGGCGCTGGTCTGGCTGTGTCACACCCGAGGGAATGGTGTCCCCAGGCCGTGTCACACCTGAGGGAATGGTGTCCCCATGTGCTGGTCTGGNCAGGCCGTGCCACACCCGAGGGAATGGTGTCCCCAGGCGCTGGGCATTGGGCTGCTCGCTGCTGTGCATCAGCTGCTTCACAGCCCCGCTGAGGCTGTGCGTGCCAGGAGGGGCTTTGTTCCCGAGCAGGGGCAGCCGTGGGCCTGAGGCGCCTCTCGGGCAGCCTTTCCCTTCGTGCAGCTGCCCCTCTCCGCACAGAGCTCCCCTCGCTCTGCCGGGGGGCGGCGGGCCCCGCGCCCTGCGTGCCCAGCTGGGCACGGCACCGGGGCTGCCCTGCCTCGGGAGCCCGGCCACGCGCGGCCTTCAGCTTAAACTTTGACATTTTCGGCTAACGAGGTAAAAGGGTGGCTGGCAGCTGCTCGTGCCGAGCACTGTGTCCAGCCTGCCGCGAGAGGGTGCTCCCGTGCCTTCATGTATCCATAGCCGAAAGGTTCTTCCACGGGGAAAAGCGCCGTGTGTTATTTAACGTTACTGCGTTACAGGACAGTGTTTGAAGTGTTGTGTTATGAAAGCGGGCAGGATCCACACAGCAAGAGGCAGATGTGGCTGTATTAAGATGTAACAATACATGTTTATTTTGCTTTTGCCATTAAGAGCTGGACTGCTTCCTTTTTAGTTGTTTTGTTTCTGTTGGGTTTAATCCCAGTTAACTTCATCTGCCAGCAAGGGAGGTTTCCCAACTTGTTTATGTGCAAGTATGCAGACAGCTTTCGTGCATGGAAGGACATTAAATCTGATACTTTTGCTAGGTAATCTGAGCACTCAAATTAAGAGTCACTTCTCATTGCTTCTGTGTGCTTCTCATCTGTAAAATTGCATTAATGCTTGCTTGGTTTATGGAGCTATTTAGACTTAATTTTGGCGTAAACAAACACAGGAAAGCTGTCTGCAGGCTAAATTAAGTGTTCAGCCATACACTCTTGTCTCATCCTGTAGGCTTTGGAGAAATGTGTTTGTTGTGGCTCTAGCCTGTATTTCAAAACACTTGTGGCATGGTAATAGGTCCAAGGGAAGGGTAATGTTTGTGTTAATTGTTGGACTTGAAAAGGAAGCTCAAAGCACTGTGCTTTGCTCAATGTTATCTCTCAAAAATCCATAAAGAGACTGAAGCTACGGTGAATTAACAACAGAGAGAGAGCTATAGAGTAATGTCTTTGGCTGCTTAGCAGTAGAGCAATACAAAGGGAATTGCAGTAAGCATTCATGCACTTGGGCTGTT
Source organism: Dryoscopus gambensis (assembly GCA_013389985.1). Taxonomy (NCBI): domain Eukaryota; kingdom Metazoa; phylum Chordata; class Aves; order Passeriformes; family Malaconotidae; genus Dryoscopus; species Dryoscopus gambensis. The sequence goes on along the minus strand of WEIT01004566.1, from coordinate 48,621 downwards.
GGCTGGGAGACAGGATCTCTGCAAAGAGATCCCAAACCTGGTGTTAAGGGCATGTAATTACCAAAAAATAAGATCACCTGACACATCAGTGGTGTTAACCATCGACTGCTGAGCTGTGGGGTAGTTGTTACACTAAATTGGGATGCATTTGTGGTTTTCTAAAAGTCACTTATGATTCCCTTAAATACAAGCCAGTGAAAGGCCGTGTTGAAAGAAACACATTAATCACTCCTAAAGCAGACTCCTAGAAAGGAGATATGAAAACCTGTTTAAAATACAACCAAGGCAGACTTCCTGTCTTGCATACTGTTGTGTGAAAGCAAAGGCAAGGCTTCTGGTATGCTGTAGATGTCCTTTTATTCTCCCACAAACTTTCCTAGCTTGCTACAAAGTTGAGATCTTAGGTGCATTTCAGGCCTTACTTAGCATCTGGTTTGTTACATCCCCCCCATCTCTTTTTCCTCTCACAGAAAAACACTCTTCATCACACGGTTACCGCCTGAGCTGCAGGGAGGTAGGCTTGTGATTTTTGAAGCCTAATAAGAGCTATTATACAAACAACATCTCTGTTTGTTACTGGAGAAGTAGGCTTTAGTACATAGAGTTAATTGTTCTGATACACCAAAGTGAAAGTTGCAACTCCAAGGATTGCTCTGGTGCTTTTAGAAATTAGATAATGGTCCTGTGTGTTGGGGACAAGTGTCATTCCATGGACAATACTGTGTGAAATGAGTGTGTCTGAGGCTTAAGGGGAAACAGAACTGAACATCCAGGAGTTGGTGCTGGTGACTAAGTAGGAAGAACAATTTCCTTTCCTGAGCTCGTTTAGCATTCTTACTCAGCTGGTGTCTTATTTGGAGCTGTATCTGTTCTGAAAATGAGACAAGTGATGCACAATGTCTTTCTCTCTGACTGTTTGCTCTTAGTTTGTTCCCAAATTCTTTGCCTTTGCTGACAAAGGGTGTCAGCTCTAGAACCAGGAATACAAATATGCAGGAATCGGAGAAAACAGTTTCTCCCTGTGAAAGTACCATCTCATATATATAGATATAGGCACGAGTAAAAATCCCGGCAGTTGGGAAAACTGTTTTCCATAGTAGTTAGCTATTTAATCTATTTTTTTTTCCTGCACTGGCAGAGGAGTAAGTTTATAAAAGGAAGACTGTTTTGTCATACAGATAAGTGAGGCATGAGCACACAAGATGGTGTATTCAGCAGGGCTCTAGCAGAACTATGGATGCAGCACCCTTTCCACAGGCCCATGCTCTCTGTTCCAAGTTGACTGTGGAGGCTTTCTAGTATGCTTTGCCCTATGACAGGGGTTTTTTAACCTTTTTTGATGCTTGAACTCAAAGCTATTTATTTTATTCCTACTTCATTAGTGTGATTAAGAGTAGGAGTTTTCTTTCAGAGAACATCAGTAGTTGGGACACTAGCTGTCTTCAGGGTCTTTTATGACTTTAAATCAAAGTGTTATTTATTAGTTCGATACTGTGAGAGTTTGGTAATGAAAGCTCTGGGTATTGCACTTTAGGAAGGATCACTGATCAACACTAGCTTGAGTCCGGTTCTGCCATAGCTTCCAGATATTTAGGAAATGACTTTTACTTTGCTTTAGACCTGCTTCATAGCACAGATTTATCCTACTACTCTGCAGGGCTGTCAAAAGAATAAAATACCAAAACTGCAAGACACTCAATATATCAAGTGCTACAAAAATATCCTGTGTAGTATCAAGCCATAATATTAGCATGCCCTGACTGAGAATGTTGTGTAGGCTGTGAATTTAATGTGTCTGAGAATAGGCATTTACTGCTGGGTAGAGCGTGGTTAGCAGCAGTGAGAGGAGTCACCCACAAGTCAGGTATGTCCTCAGCAGAAGGCTGGGATTTAATACGTCCTCTTGCTCTTCCATCCTTTAATTGCTAATAAAAGGTTTCAGCAAAAATTGTGGATCTTATTGCTTAGTTACCTGAGCAGGGGAGATGGTTATCTACTAGAGGGTCTAGAAATAAATCTTACTAGAATTCGTATCCTTAGTGGAAAAACATCATTGCCTCTTGTCACAAATGTGGAAAGCAATGATCCAGATTTAGGAAAACCTCACAGTTTGGGATGAAATACTCATGCTGCCGTTTCCTGGCTGCCTCTCGAGTAAAAGAACAGGCACATCACCGGGTGGCATGTGTGCCGTCTCAGCTTTGTATGGTAGCACTCATGCAACTTTAAATCTGAATAAAACATGCCCGCACACCTCATTCCGAAGAGGAAGGCCGGGTCCTTGGAGCGTGCCTGCAGAGACAGCTGCACAGTCAGCACGCGTGTCTGCCAGGGTCTGTGCTCTCCGCAGTGATCCCCACCCCAAAGCGCCAGACAAAAACAGGAGATGAATCTCAACAGCTGCAGAAGGTTCAGCTTATGAATCTTAATTAGGGTTAGGAGTTGTTGGAGGTGTTTCTTTTCATAATTCTCTAGTGGTGGTTGTAAGGGCTCCATATCCCAGTTCAGGCTGTCAGGGTAATGCTAATGTCTTTATAGAGGAGGAGTTCTGGTGATCTGAGCCTGTGTGAGTGCCACATCCTACATCCCTCTAAAAATAAACAATGCTTAAATGAACCATAGTGTTTTTCTGTGCCCTACCAGGGTATCTTAGTTCTCCTTCCTCTTTTCCCCTGCCCAAGTTACACATGTTTTTGCACATGTTGATTTTTCCAGTTGTATTTTTTCTTTGAGAGGAGGGTACCACCCTTACGTAATATACTGCTCTTATAACATTGGCAAAGCTCCCACTAAAACTGGTTTGAGACCTCCACACCCAGACCTGATTATTTTTCCTCGCCAGTTTGAAGGAACAACCTGTATTTTATGTATTTGTCTTAGATTATGGCAACCACCTTCACACACTAAAAACAAAGCCAGGACTGTTGGTTTCCCTGATACTCAATTTTACCTGTTGTTATGTAGGATGCCCTACCCTTGCTTTAGAAACAGAATCATTAGACTCCATATATTTTGAGTCATTTAGTTTCAACCCTGCTTCTGCAGCACATAGCTCTTGTGTCTAAAGTGATTTCCCCTCAATGAGACCAACAGTAGCAATACCAGTAGTATGAAGTCTATTACAAATAACCTGCCTGCAGTATTCACAATACATAATTTCCAAAAGATTCACCAGGAATTTTCAAAGTAAGAATAGTAGCTTTTCTTTCTTTCTTTTTTTTTTTTTTCCTATGATGGGGGGCAGTTATAAGTTGATCTAGGAAATACCTGATCTTGAAGTAAACTTTTACAGGATATAGCCTACTTGTATCCTGGTCATCTGAATGGCAGCGTGATAAGGCTGAATGGATGGAAACTTGTCACAAGAGTGTAGTTCTGCCAGTGAATCTGTTACTCTAGTTTTGTAGTGATCAGGAATGAAGTTTTAACCCTGTTGATCTTTCACTGCCTTCTCATTAGACCCAGTTCAGATGTAGAAGTTTTACTGAACAGTCACGTTCGACGTTGCCGGGAAGAGGACACGCCATCCCAGATTAGTCAGTCCTTCTGAGGGCTGATTCCACTTGCTGTATTTGATCACAACAATTTGATGTTTGCCATTACTCAGTCTCTGGCGTCAGAACCCAAGGTGTGACCCTGCATGTTTAATTTACTGATCTTTTTAGTGGAAAAAAAAAATTTTTAGAATCTTGCTCTATGCAGGTCCCTGCTGGATGTTCTCCAGGCTCTCATTTTTTGTGTATCAGTCATCGATTTGGGTGCTGTTCAGAGGTTTTCCCTTTTTGGGGCACTATTCACGATGAAGGCATGACCTTAAGGGGTGTTGGTCCCACAACCTCTGCTGATGCATCGTGCTGGAACTTCAGCATCCTTGCTGGAGGAACTTAGTGTGCTGGGTGCTTCCAGATTTCCATATTTCATCTTCGGGGTCAGTTTTTCAGGGACTGACCATACAGGCTTTTTAAAAATTTAACCGCATGTGCGGTTTATTTTAGACTCAAAGGGACTTGGGTCTCAAAGCTATAACGTGTCCATATTTCCTTTCCTCGCTGTTTTTGGCAGTTTTGGCACTTGCTCAGTTCTATAACCTATCCAGGAGGTTGTTACTTCTAAGCAGCAGCTCTGCTATATTGACTTTTAAGTGCTTAAAGTAGCTTGAAAGTAGTGAGAAGACTGTTTCTGGCAGTGATGCAGATGAGCAGGAAACATGTCATTAAATCTAAAGACCCTTCAAATAACTTTCAAATATTAATTAGCTCCTGATTCTGTTGAGTCCTTCTAAGCTGAAAACCCATTTTAAACCTCAAGCAGAGCAGCTTTCAGTCAGGAGTTATCAGGATCTGCCTCTGGATGTTCCATGGCTAGCCAAGGAGCAGCTCTTGGGCTGAGGCATGTCTTATAGTTTGCCTCAAGGGTACTTTTTCCAAAGAAATTTGCAAGTTAACTAACATGTCACAGCAGGATGGAATTCCAAAAGGGAAATGCCCTGAAAGGCAGGCTTAGTGGCATCTCCAGAAGCTGGCAGCTGACTGACTTGTAGTAGTGCTAAATAAGAGGTGTCCATAAGGATGGGATAGAGAAGCCCTTGGCTGGAAACAGGATCTACATGGGATGGTAAATGTTCTGCTTTCTAACTACTCTACTGAGGACAGCTATGGTCATTTAAATGTCTTCAAGATGCAGGATTGCCATAGGTACCTGCTGTTAATAGTAGAAATGCAACTAAAAGATCTCCCAAGCTGCCAAAAGCTTTGGAGTGGCTTTAATGTCCAGTACCTGGACAAAAGACAGGATCCCTTTGCTTCAAGAGGCTAAGTCAGAGCTGAGTACAAGTTCACCACGAGTTTTGGTTGCTTGGGTAGCTGATTTGGAGTAGGTTTGTACTCTGAGAGGCGCAAGAGAGAATGTTTTGAGAGGAACATATGGAGGACTGCCTGTTGTCTTGGGATTTCCAACTTCAAGACAGCACCTGGTGTGCTGGTGCAGCCCAGTAGTGAGCCCTGATCCCAAAGGAAGCACTCTGTGAGGCTGGTTCCTGCAGGGATACAATACAGCCCTGTGTAATCCAAGCAGCCAGCTGTCTGACAGCCAATATAGGCCAGCAACAACTGGGAATGTTTTTCTGTGGGTTGGGAGGACGAAGGAATGAGGTGGAACTCTGTCGAATGAGAAAAAAAGAAAATACCTTAATTGAACAAGAGAAAGGGACCTTTCTTGGCCTTTCAAACCAGAAGATGTGGGGATGCTGCAAGTTGGCACAGCCAGACTTTGGTCTCAATTTCAGTTCAAAACTCATATTTCATAAAACAACGTTCATAAATGAAGCAGTCTTACATAGCGCCCTGGAGCCAGCTGTATGGCACAACTGGCAGAAGTCTTGCCATGAAACAGAATGCAGCAATGTCCTTTTGTCAGAGACCTTTTTGGCTCTGTGGAAAAGCATCTTACTATCCCCAGTAAAATCCACACAAACTGATGTTGGGGATGGATGCAATTTAGGAACTAGCCAGTGCTTTCCAGAGCGAGAGGAAACAAACGGCTGAGTGAGCCGCAGTGTTACACCTCCCACTGGGAATTTCCAGCCCTTTCCCTCTTCCTTCCTCCCTCAGAATATATATAGTAAATACACTAAATTAAGCACTGGGGGAGGTGGCACCCGAAGGCAGAAGCTGTAGCAGAGGCTGAGTGGCCCTGGTTAAAAGCAGCTGACAATACCCTGACCAATCCTCTGAGCATCCCAGTCATGCCACCCGTACTGGCAGCAGGGAGATGTCTCAGACAGCTATGCTGGTACTGAGTGGGAGGAAGGCTCCTTAAATAACTACCAGTGGGTCCTGTTCCCTGAGTGTGTCAACACTGAGTTGTTGTTTTATTCTCTGAACAGGAAAAATTAGTCAAGTAATTGTGTGGCAAGCAAGTGACAGAAATGAAATAATGCTTTTGGCTTTTTCTAGTTGCTGGATCTGTTTTAGCACACAGCAGATATTTTCCGTGTCATTTTGTATTTCTATTCAAAAACCTCCAGGCAGCAGATGAAAACCAGAACAAAAGAGGAATAGATGTGGCTAAAATCAGGGGAGTAGCATTCTACTGAACCTCATCCCTGACTGCTCCAAAAGAACACTTGTCTAGGTTTTGGGTTTGAAGTACCTGCATTTTGAGGGGGCTAAGGCAGCACTGGTCCCTTCCCCATCACTGTTAATCTTTGCATGGGGTTAAATTACAGTTCATAATCCGGTCTTGAAAAGCTTTACTCTTAACATACCTTACACTGTCTGCCTCTTCTTATTCCAGGTGAATAGCAGGTGTTGTGGTGCCAAATCAATAAAACAGGATTTCATTTAGTTAGTATTGTCTCACAGCCTGTTATGATGCTGGATAAATCCAAACAGCTGTTTTCCTCTTTCATATTTTCCCAGCACAAGGAGGGGATGTTGGCAGTGGCATAGAAAAACAAACTATTAGTATTCAGGTTAACATTGTAAATTGGCAACAGATCTCAGCTCTTTTGGGAATTTGTCTTTTGACAAATTGTTAGATAAATCTGAAATTGTAGTTACCTCCCTTATGATGCTTGTTTGTCTATAGACCAGATTCTGTCCTTGCTAGTCAGATGTTGCTAGCTGAATTTAAGGTTAATCTAAGCATTCTCCATGCAATTTCTGCTTTTTGAAATGGCAGTCATGAACCTAGGCAAAAGATGTGGCCTAATGTTTCTGGGGAATTAAGTCACTCATTGCCACACTGTTGTACTTGGTTTGCTTTTCTTTACTGCTCTCAAAACAAATTAGTAGAAAAAACATCATCTGCAGGATGTTTTTGCTCTGTTGACATCCAGGCACAGTCAAGTTTTCCTTCTCCTGGGTTATTTCTCCCTAGAGCAAATTATACTTTCTTTGACCAGTCTTCTAGTTCTGCAGTCTTCTAGCTTCCTTTGCAAGGTCATTTTTGTCCTTTTTTTTAAGTGCTCCTCACTGTAGGATAGCACTATCTGCTGCCTTAACCAGACCATACACTGCTAACCACTGGTTGTAGTATATAACTTGTTAGAAGACCTCAATTTTTTTTAGTGAATAGGGTCTAGAAATGAAGCAACTCTCAAACAGGAATAAAGTCGTTTACTCAGCTTTCTAACTTCATTTCAATTCAGCTGCTTGTTTTATTTAATTAAAAGCAGTTATGACAAATGATGTGAAGAAGAAAGCAAATGGCAAGTGGCAAACTTGCAGGTTGAAGAAGCAGTGCAGGATTCAGTGTGAACGTGCAGAAGGCAGGACGCAGAGGAAAATGGTTCTGCCTTTGCATGTGAGGTATTAAGTTCTGAGCTGCCCCCTGTAACAGGACTCAATCTCTGAGCTGTAATATCATGACAACATTTAGAACTATAGTCTAAAAAGCAGAGCATTAGGAATAGAAAAATACGTAGTTCTGCTACTGTACAAAGTTATGGTTTGAATCCTGCATGTAGTTCTGATCTGGTTGTCTGGAGGGGTGTGCGGTAGAGCTGGAAAAACCCAAAGGAGGAATGTTTAAAGGTGCCCAAAGGCAACAACATCAGACCTGAGAGGAGCTCTTCAGCCTGGAGGAGAGGTGGCTGAGGTAGAATGAGATAAGGGCTTATAAAAATCACAAGTAGCAGAGAAAGCACCTACAGGTACTGATCATTTGGGATTTGCCTTGTAGAGACTGAGGATCATCAAATGAAACTAGGAGATGTCCTGTCCAGAACCAGCCGGAGCCCGCTCTTTGTTCTACAAGGTGCTGTGAGCTCTTGGTGCCGTGGCAGCAGGATTTTGTTTATGTCTGTGGTTAGTTTGCAATACTTCAGACAGCAGCTGGAGAAAATAAGGCCTGTCAGGAAGTTTAACTGCGACAACACGAGCTCTGGCTCAGAAACACCTTGAGCTACAACATGTTGGAGGTTTGGAGAGTATTGTGGAGTAATATGATTACCCTCTCCCCAGGCAGGATGCAGGGCTATAAGTGACCCAGGACGATGGTTGTTGTGTGCCTGAAGAATCCCAGTTGTCAACTGGTTGACTTGCTTTTGACATTCTTAAATGTTCTGCTAAATCCAAGGTGCAGGACTTGTTTTTCATATCATACTTCCTTTAAAAATTCTGTAGTTTTGATGTTAACAGTCAAAAAGTCAGTACTTTCCTAAAAGATAATCCACAGCTTTGCTGTAGACGTAAAGCATCTTTAGTAGCAGACAGATAAAATGCATGTTTATATAGCTGCATAAAATTCCATCAGGTTTAACACATTGGCTAGTCTTACCTCTCTTCAAGTAATTAAAAAAATATTGTTTCTTCTCTTATTCTGTCTTAAAATATCTGATCTACTGAATAATATCCATTACACACCTACTAAACTATATAAACATTTTCAATCCAGCTCCACTTAACTTATTCACAGTTTTGTCCATTCACTTGCCTTTATCTTTCTTCATAATAAACCTGATTTTATTTCTATATCAGCAAGTCAAACAGTGACCTTTTTGTAGCTTTAAGTACTTTTAGGGGTATTGACCCTGCTCAGTCTTACAGTAGCTGCTTTTCCTTCAAAGCTCTATTAATTGTGCCATAACCCAGAAAGGATTTTCCAGAGACATTATTTCAGTGAGCACATTCTTGACTTAATACTGAGTTCAGACACACGAGGGCTAAACACCGCAGTTAGATTTGGAAAAGCAAATGCGGTGACAGAGCCTGCACATTCTCCCTCTGCAGAGGCTGGGGCTCGAGTTACCGGGTCCCCGAGCAGCTGCTGGCCGGCGCTGGTGAATGGAGCCCCTTGTCTGCGGGCTGGAGCCAATGGCAAGTGTCTGCCTTCGGCCAGCAGGAAGCGGCTCCGCAGCCGGAGCTGAGCTTAGTGTGTGGATTTGTCCCTCTGACTGCACATTCCCGCTGCCTCCCCCAGGCGATCAGCCCAGAGGGCTGAGAGGGAGCACGGCAGCTAGACCTGCCTCAGCCCGGGCTCAGCTGCATGGCAGGGGCTTTCCACATTAGCAGTTTTCCCTGGTTCTGAAGTTAACAGCACAGCATGCAATTTTTGGGCAAGTATTCATGCTAAAGCTCGGCTTTTCTTGGAGGAAAGGAAACGCCTTGGCAAGATCGCAAGGGTATTTTAGTCAAATGAAGTAAATATTCTAAAAAGGAGCCACCTTCTTTGTTCAAGAGAAGAAAATGGCTGTGGACGATGGTTTGAACAGCATATTGGTTGCTGACAAATGAGGTTGAAAGTTTTGTGATTTATTTTTAGCTGGAGAATTTTTTTTTTTTTAAACAGAAGTACTGTGTAGCCTTGGCAGTTGCTGCATATTCAGTGTGGGTGGATGGAAGTGAGAAATCGCATCTGTGCTAACAAGCGTTTTGGGATTCCATTAAAAAATTAAACTCATGTACTGGAAACTGAAGCTGTATCAGCTCACCTGGGGAGCTCTGCCCTCCGAATATCCTCCACAAGGTAAGCAGTGCTGCCTGTCCAAGGCACTTGCAAAAATACTTGGGCCTCAAGAGGTGACATCAACTCAAATTTGGGCTGTTAGATTGACATTTTCTTTCTCTCCTGAGGTTACAAGTCAGCGAGTTAATCTCTACCCTCTCCTTCCAAGTCTTCCCTCTAACTAAAAAGGCTAAAAATAAATTTCAAAAAGGCAGCTGAGAAACAGTTGAATGTAGTCATTGATCCAGGTACTGAGTCTAAGGAGAGTACCTAATACTGCAAGGCTTCCAATAAGATGTAATTATGTCACTGGGAAAGCAGCTTGGACATTTGTATCACGGTAGCTCAAAGGTCTGATCAGTTAGTGCTTCACATCTGCAAAATAAACCTCTCTCCAGCTGGACTTCACAAGTGTGGGTATTTCTGGCTTCTTCAGGGATCGGCTGAGCCATGATTTCTCAAGTAGTCTTTCTGCGGAAGAGCTCTTACTTCAAATGTTTGTGTTAACACTGAGTAAATAAGTACCCGTTTGATTTGCTTAGAAGTAGATAATATCTGGCTTTGATGTGGCCATTAGTAACGACTCCCCAGGAATTCTGTTGGAGTGAAGTGTAATCCCCATTAAGCAACTTCTCTCCCAAAGTACTGATTAAAAACAGTGCTAAATGACTTGCTGTAAGCTGTCGTATGTTTGGCCATCCCACCTTTCCTGGAGCAGGACTGGGTGACCTAATCCTCCTCACCCTTCACGCTGGAGAGGTTTACTGGAACTTGCCAGGGCAGAGGAAGAATGTCAGACAGACTTTTAATCTACAGCTTCCCAGTTACCTTCGAAATCTCTGTGTCCCTTCATACACTCCTTTCCCTAAAGCTGACTTTGTGGGAGTAGTTGCTGTCCACTGTAGGCAGCATTCAAGGAAGAGAAGCTGGAGCTTCAGTACTCAATGGAAAGAGGTATGTGATACAGAGCACTTAGAGCTGCTGGTCTCTGCTTGTCTCTAGGCACTGGGATTTGCAAAGGTGACTGGCTCAATGGGGGCTGAGCAAATCCTTGGCAGTTAAGGGAACAGACTCTTTGATACAGTATTCAGGATTTTGCAAGAGGGTTACCTTTGTAATTTTTTGTTCTAAGAACCTTTTTGTATTTGATTTTAATTACAGTAAAATCTCTCTTCAGGAAAGTGTTTTTTTCCTTATCTATTGTGCTGTTGGGTTTTGGTTCCTCACCCAGAGGCACATCTAAAGAAGTCAGACTTGAACTGTGACTAGTCCTGTGCTTCTGACCATTGGCAGTACCTGTGACGAGATACATCTGTTGTGCCTTTTAACAGCTGTTAGGTCCAGCTCTTGTGCTCACATGGGTTCCTCACCCTCAAGTGTATTTTAAATGCATCTAAAACTCTGCATTGTTTTGCTGGCTGCACTCACCAGAATTGCCTTCCTGACAGAGTTCTGTGAGAATCTCAGGTAATGAGAGCCAGACTGTTAGGTTAACAGTACAGTACTGAACATGATCAATACTTCATCTGCTTGGAAATTCTTTCTTAAAACAGCAAATGCTTCTGTAGATGGTTCAGTCACAGTCTACACCTTGATCTATGAAGAGATTTATGCATCTTGCTTTCAAGGAATGAATGAAAATTTTCAAACTAAGGCTTGGGAGTTTAAGCTTCACTTACTTCTGACTGGATTCTGCAACAGGAAGCTACTTCACCAGAAATTAGTTGAGGAAGAAATAGAGAAGCACTGCATTATGTTGATAATGGGAGAAATGTATCACTGGCATCTGAGCAAAGAAATAGGCCGAGGGACACCTCTGTTTGATTGCATTAATAACAAAGGGAGGGGATAACTGTACCAGGGAAACAGAAGACAGGCAGTTTGTCTAAAATCTTAGCACAGCTAACCCCTTGTAATGTTCAGGTAGACAGACAATGTCTTGAATTCTTCATACATTGGTGGAACTAAATCAGTTGAGATCAATTTGTCTCTCTCCTTTGACCAATCAGAATTCAGTAACACCCAAACCCCAAACCTTGTCTTCCCTTGGATTTTTATATCAAGCTAGCCAAGAAGCACCTCTTCTAGGCAAAGACCCACCGCTTTAACCCCTGTATCATATCAGCACTTCATCATGTTGCAAAGTGAGTCTGTTTGCAAGAGATGAAGCCTATGGAGAGCTCTTTCTCCATGTATTTCTCACTCTGAAACCAAAGATCACTTTTATCTATGTTGGATATATTTTGGTAATTGAGGCATGACAGTGCTGCCAGCTTGGCTTGAAATATTTCCTTTTATATGCTGTGAGCTGTTCATGATGCAATTTTGTCACTGTCTCTGAAGTCTCCTCCCTTTCTATCTCTCCCAGCCTGCTACCATAAATAGAAACCTACTCCTTGCCCATCCCAAGTTCTTGGCTTGGAGCTGTATTTCTTGGCTTTCCTCAGTGGGTTGTTTACAATACTTAAACCTTGCCCCACTCTGTGGGAGGCCCAAGGACTAACTATGGGTCTGTGCTTCGCTCTAGCAAACCACGTTATTGAGAGTCTGGTTGCTTGCAGGAGAGGAACACCTAGGAATGGCATTTAGTTCATGCCTGCACTTTACCAAAGCCATATGTGAGCTGTCTGACCCCTTTAAACTGGTGTTTTTCATGGCCACACGGATGTCAGCAGAAAGACTAGGTGGTCCATTTAGGTAAAGGCTGCAGTCTGTTACAGGGTAAAGGAAGTTCATAGGTCTGCTTCAATGCTACCACATTATTAGACAGCAGAAACTTGGCCTGTTCAGCACTGGTTGCTTTTCAGTATGTAGCTTGTCTTGAGTATTTTTGGTTAGCAGGAAGCACTGAGACTTGGCTCCAGAAGCAAAGCTGCTGTAGAACTTGATACTGCTCCAATCGTGTCAGCAAAATAGGAAACCCACTTGCTGCTATGTTATCAGTTTTGTTTCCTTGTATTCATTAAGGCAGAAATCCTCCCACTAACAAGCCAGTTAAAGATCTGAAGGTCCAGTGGTGTAATGTATGTTTTGAAGGTGCAGTGGAAAATACCAATTATACCAGCACTCATTAGGTACTTGATGGTCTACTTTCCATGAGTTGATGACCAGTGCCTGTTCTTTGTTAGTCTAAAAAGCAAGCAAATAAAACGAGTCTGTCTGTGAAAAAGCATCATAGTTTAAAGACAGTCTATTAAGTTTAACGACAGTATATTAAGTTTAAAGACTCAAGAGTGAAAATAAAGTGAGATATGTGGCATATGCAGGGATCTTGGTGGCTTTGTATTTGAGTTGTCCCTATGTGAAAAAATACGCTCAAGTCCACACCCTGTGGGTCTTGTTGTAAAACACTGGTGTATCAGATTGAGACTGTATGCAATAACCAGTATTTACCCTATAAACCTTTCTTTGTCTCTCTCCCTTCCATTGACAGACCAGTCACTTTGGCCCATGGCCAACAACACCAAATCCATTTCAGGGCTGTATTTTCATTAGCGCATTCTTTGCTTTGATTAAGAGACATTAAGAGACATTGAAATTCAGAGTATAGCAAGTTTTTTAGAGGCCCCCTGAACTATACATTACAAAGTAGCATAGTCAGCAAGATTTCCTTTTATTGAACTTTTCCCCACTGCTGGAAGAACTAGAAAAATGCTTCTAAATGGATGACTTAAGTTGTACAGGAAGGGTAACCACTCTCAGGAAACAGCTTTGAAGGGCACCGCAGGGAATAGGGTAAAGAGCTGGGAAGAACTGCTGTGCCTGAAAGGTGGATTCTTCCACCGAGGAAGTTGAGTGTACCAGAATTAAGATTTTATTTCGTGCACTTACTGTGAAGGGCACAGGAACAGGATGCAGGTGTGGCGGACACAGATGTCAAAGTGATGGCCTGCAGTGTGAAATAACTATCTAGGAAAATCAGTTTTAAGAGAGATAATGCTCATCTAGAAGCCAGAAAGATGCTTGATTTTATTCTGCCTGGGTGCATTTGACAGGACCTTATGAACTGCTGTGCACTCCATGTCCTTTCCACTGGAGAACACCTTCGGGAGGGTGTCTGGAAAGAGTGCAGGCATAGGATTACTCTGTTGCTGGAGACTTACAGCCAAAATGTTTCTCACCCATAGTGCCAGTGCTGGCAACTACACGATTCCTGTCAGGAGCTTTTACCACACTAGCCAGCCATTAGGCTTTGGCTACACACTCTTCTGACAGAGGCTAAAATTGATGGGGTAAGGAGAGATATGTGCAAGATACATTATTAATCCAACTTAACTTTCTGCTAATCCTTCTTTGTTCCAAATACCAATTACTCATCTGTTGTATTTTAACTAGGAAGTAAATGTGTTACTTTAGCTAAGGTTAGTAACCATCACAGCTGAGACTAATCTAGCCACAAATCCATACATGGCTTGCCCTTTCCTGGTACCATTTTAGGTAAGGGTGATTGTCACAAAGCTCATCCATGTGTTCCTGAAGTAGTGCTGTCTTTCTCCACAAATTCTGATTATTCTTTGTGTATTGACAGATGTGCTAAGCTTAGTACAGATGCCAGTGTAATTCAGAGTACTTGGAGCAAATGCAAGCTGAGAAAACAGTAAACTGCAAGAAGTAAAAGAAAGAGGAAGAGAGAGAAAGCCCAGGAGCTCTCAAATAAAGGTATCTCAGCCTGTGGCCCCTGGCTAGTATACTGCAGGATTCACTGAGATGGGTTTTGGAAGAGGAAGAAAAGGGGTCACACACTTGCCAGAACTTTAAGAACAATAGTATTCAGGTGTCCTAACTTAATTCTTTGCCTAGTTAATTTTCCACACATGTTAGGTGTTGGTTGCAGGGAGAGTAACTCTTGTCAGAAGCCATGTGGGAAAGGCAACTCCTCATCATCACAGCATATCCACAGTTCTATATACTCTTTTGCTACACCCACAGCCTTACAAAACACAGACATTTGGAATAAGCCAGGTTGCTTACCTTTAGTCTGGTTCGAGTCATCACCACACAGTGCAGCTGCCCCTCTCACAGAATGAAGTTCACAGGTTATAGAAGTGCTGCTTTCTTGCCTCGCTGAGCTGCTGCAGCTTCTCTCACCCTACAAAGGCCTAAACCACTGACTTCCCTTTCCCTGCTCCCTTTTATACCCCTCTGAAGGCCCACCACCCTCCCAGGTGTGAGACTGCCATGGTGGGTGCTGGTGTGTTAACCCTTCCATGGGCACCTGTCCTGCTACAAGGCAGCTCTACTAGAAAACCAGGGCTTTTAAAGAATTCATCAAACAAATCTGGGGGTTTTGAGGGGTAATTTGATGGGGCCCTTGTAGAAAGCTGTTCGGAGTGTTACTGAATCAGCAAATATGCAGCTCAGACTGAGTGCACTGTGCTGGTCTCACTTTCTGTGTCTTTCTGAATTCCTGACATGTCCAAGAGCGCTCACGTGCTCTGTGTTTGTACCTCTCTGAGATGTGTATTTTCAATAACATCCTTTCCTGTTGATTCATGTAAGTAAGTAGTGCTCCAGCAGTGGTATGTGGAGTGGAAAAGTGAATCAATCTGGGCGGTCCCCTTAATGGGTGATCTGTTTTGTAATTTGTGCAAAGGAATTTCTCCAAGGAAACTGTTTGCTTTCTTCCCAAACACTTTGTTACCTAACTCTTAGTGGAACAAAACTCATGTCTCTGTAGCTCATCTCAAAGTTGTTTCAACTTGCAGTCCAGTCCCCACATCCTCTGTGTGTTCAGCAGTCCCTGGAAGGCTCCACCCTCCCATTCAGTTAATAACCACGTTAGCCCAGGGCTCGATTTTCCCAGTGTCTCCTTTGCCCGCCCGGCAGCGCTTCCTCTCCCCTTGGCCCCCGGCCTTGCGAGCAGCGACTGCTGTGTGTGGAGCCTTTGTGCTCTGCCCAGGACTTGTGGTGCCAAGCAGCCTCTTTGCTCGCTGGAAGCACAGCATGAGTGTGGGGACAGTCCTCTTCCAGTCCAGCAGCTATGGCAAGGAGGGCAAACTGCTCTGCTGCCTCGGCGAGGGCGCCTCCGAGCCCAGAACGCGCTTCACAGGTAGGATGCTCGGGGGTGTAATCCTGTCCTATCCCTTTCCTGGGTTTCTCCAAGTGCTTCAACGAGGATGGGGTCCTTTCAAGTCTGTCTTTGTCTTGTAGGACGAGACCAGCCACAGGCAGGTGTGAGATTGCCAGCTTTTATTGGGATTTTCGGATTACTGAAATGCTTCTTTTCTATGAGCAGTTACACAGTGTTTCATAAATAGAGACCACTTCAGCACTTAATGTGACTCTGAAATTTAAAATACAACGTATTCTACCTCCTGCTCTGAGACCAAAGAAATTGGTAATTGGAGTGTTGGCAGCAAGGGCAGGGGACAAAACACCCCTTACATGTTGGCTGGATAGGAAAGCATTCATATCCGGAGAGAAGCAAATTGTATTGTGGGAATAAAGGAAAGGAAGGAGATGGATGAAGCGTAACCTCCTTGTGTGACTGTGTATTACTTGTTCTCCAAGTGATGATGTAAGTTTTCCATTGCATAGGAAATGAAAGTGATAATATAAGATTTATGGTTAGCCTTGAAAAGGAGCTGATATAAAACAGAATTTCCCAGCTCATTTCCTGACTTTTGGTGTGGACAGAGCTTGCAAACTGTTCAGCTGGAGGGGCATCATTGGTGACATGTTTTGATTATCTGTGTGATGATCATGTTTCACTTATGTGATGGATGGTGTAGATCCCACACTGTATGGAACAGCGTGGGCTGTTATGGAATTATAACCTGCAAGAAATACTTTTATATCCTGGTAAAAACCCCTTTAGGTGTTGGGTAACCTTTACAGTTACTTAAGCATTCAAGTCACTCTAACATGAAAGCGAAGGAAGTGAGTGAGACATGAACTCTTAAAAGCATTTGATTTTTAGGTAATGTGATTTTTAGGTAAGCACTGTAGCTAAGTGATTGAAGCTTCTCATCAAACATTAACTTCTGCTGGCTTTTCTGTACATCAAGTGGGTGTTAAGAACATGTGCCAGCCTCCCAGGCATTCCCAGGAAAGTGTTAGGAGTCCCACATCTGCTTTGACTCCCAGCTGCCAGTCCAGCACAGCCCCACATGTGTTTCTATGTGGGCAGAACTCTTGGCACTGAACAGGTGGCATTTCTGCTGGCTTTGCCTTGCCTGCAGAGGGCTCAGCTGGGCACAGGGCCTGCTGCAGCAGCTCTGGAGCTGGGCTGGCACTGGGCTGCTTCAGGCTGTCTGTGGGTGCATGGATAAACACTTAACCTTGTGCTGTCTGTGCAGCAGGGCTTGGCTGCTCAGTGCGTGAGCTTTTCTGCTGGAGAAAGAAACTTAAAGGATGCTCTGATTTAGAATAAATGTAATAATTTTGTTTAAAGCCTTTCACTGGTTGGCAGATACATAATTGAAAGTAAGAAGGTAATGAACACCATTAAGGTATTTTGGACCTGAAAGTTTGGGTATTTTTTGGAAACTGCCTACCTTTGTGTTTGCTGTCTAGCAGAGATGTGTGAGTCAGGGTTCTCGTACAGCACATTTAACTTTGCTTAAAGCATTGAAACACTCATAACACAAGTCACTGTAGGAGCATAAAGAATGCATTATTTAATTAAATACGTGTTTTCACTCCATACAGAGAGTTTAGGATTTAGGAACTGGTGTTCTTTCCTGGAGCTTAGCAACCGGACATACGTATGCACCCATCCAGCCCTAAGAAAATACAGTGGGATGTTGGCAGCCGTGCTGTAATGTAGGTGGCTGAGCATTGGGATTTCTTATTTTCCGTGATAGCATCCAGTCTGATGCGTTAACATCTTGTAAAACTAATGCAGTTGAGAGTTGGGAATGAGAAGTGTGTGTAAACACTGCATCTGCAGGCACTGCAATCAAGGAACGGAAATTTTGGTGGCTTAGTCTGTAGTTTCTTCTTTTTGTGCTAGGAGGACCTTGACAGAAGGCTACTTTTAGGTTATTAAGTAATTGCAAGATGAACAGGTTACGCAAGCAGTAGAACTCTGAATAATTACCAGAAATGCAGTCAAAAGCCACTTAGCTGCATGTTTGAAATGGAAACAGAACAAACCTCAACCACTTACTTTCTCATATACCTACAATACAGTTAAAAATTATGTTATAGGCTGGAAACCCCGCCTTAGTCCTCATTTTCCAGGCTTGAGCTCTGTCCTGTGACATAGATTTGGCATATTACTGTGCCTGTTACTTGGCACAGGCTTCTTCCTGTTTTGTGTCTCACTGACTTCCCAGTTTTCCTGTCCCGTGTTGCATTTGAGCTCTTTGTTCCTTTTTCAGGTGCCTTATCGACCAGCTCTTGCTCATGAGTGTAAATCTCCGGGGCCTGTTGGGAAGAGGGGAGGTGTAGCCATACACACATTCTCTGGCACTGTCTGCTTGAAAACATCCCAAGCCTGACTTCTCAGCCCTTGAGAAATGGGCCAAACCAACTGTAAAGCAAAGAAAGCCTCAGATTTTTTTAGAGAGAACTTTTTATGTTTAGTGCATTTAATGAAATCTCTTTACAGTGTACATTTCCCTGAGGAAGTTCAACAAGAGAATTCGGAAATAGATATTGGGACAGGGACGTGGATCTGTGCCATCAGAGAAAAAGCGTATAACTTTACACCTTCATATGTTTTTGCTCCCTTGAGCAGCCCCCATGTATGAAATGGCACCATCACTCTTTTTCTTGTCTTAATATTGAAATTTACTCTGGAAAACTTCTCTGTGAGTTAGAAAGCCAGTGATGGTCTTGACATAGCATTAGCATGAAGTGTTCAGACAGTTTTGCTTCTTACTACAGTTCTTCCTTAAACCCTATGGATTTAGATTGGTTTTAATCATCACAAGAACTGTGGGGACTTTTTTCTTTTGTTGATAAAACATGTCTGATTCCTCTCCCCACTCCCTTGTAGTGACAAGTTTGCATCAGTTGTCTGTTGGAACAGCAAAACAGAAATGCTGCTGCTAAATACCCAGCATCACCTGTACTACCTTCTGTCCCTTTCAGTTTTTTACCTCTGTTTACACAGCCTTGAAATGTATTACAAATCACTGTCATTCCTGTTAATGCTAAACAAGTTACTATCCCAACTTACACATCTCATTTGTGTCATAATTCAGTCTTACCTGTATTTGCAGTGTTGGTTTCAGATCCAGGCTATGTCTACCACAGAATCAATAAGGACAAAACATAACATTTTGTGATTGAAAGGTTTCCTTCACTACTTCATGTAATTAAAAAAAGTGGTTTTAATCGTGCACCTTTTTTTATCTATGAAATATATAGAATTTCAAATAGAGGTGCAGATAAATAAAAGTATATAAAATATAATAAATATTAAATAGAAATGTTATATACATGGCTTGCTACTTGGCTTATAGGCAGTTAATCACCTTCTCCAGGAGTTGGACTCGATGATCCTTGTGGGTCCCTTCTGACTCAGGATATTCCCTGCTTCTATAATTTACAGTTGTACACGAAGTAATTGCGTCTCCTGTCCTTTCCTCAGAGGCCCTGCACCGCCCCTATGGTTGCGAAGTCGAGCCCCAGGCACTGAACGAAGCCATCAGATGGAGCTCCAAGGAGAACCTGCTTGGAGCCACTGAGAGCGATCCCAATCTCTTTGTTGCACTTTACGATTTTGTAGCAAGTGGTGACAACACACTCAGCATCACCAAAGGTAAGGCTGGCAGCGCAGAGCAGCTGCGAGCTTGAAGACTCAGCAGCAGAAATCCAGAAGTGAATCCTTCCCGGGACAGGAATGGGAACAGTGCCCTTAGAGAAGGTGATTCCCTGTCATGGTGGTGGTGGGAAGCAGACGGTCCGTCCCTCGTGGAGCTGGAGGGACACCTGCCGGGCAGTTCTGCTGGGACAGGCACAGTCCAGCCCACTCCTGAGCCAGGCTCCCCGCAGCACTGGCCCTGTGAGATACCTGCTGTAGGAAGGGCAGAGGGAAATGGGTACATCATAGATGGTGACAGAACTCGGCAACTTCAGCCGGGGACAGAACCAAGACTTAAGCATTGCGCAGACACTTTCTGTTTCTGGTCAGTACATATGTCAGAACTGTTAAATCATATGCCATTTAAGGCTTCAAGGAAACAAACCCTATCCCTCCAAGAAAATAAAGTCTTCCTAGTCTAATAAGCAGGAGTACAAGAAGCTTTCTGAGTTCATCACTCTCACTGCACTAAATCAGTGAGCAGTATCCCAGGTGTTCTGTCTGAGCCTTTGCTTCATAAATACTTTATATGTAGCAGTTTAATTATAAGATGATTTTTATTGTTAAGCTACAAACCCAGGCTCAGCTAATGCTGAGTTTCTCCCTCAGTGAGACCCACTAGCTTGCACTGTGCTTATTTTGTTTTTTTCTTTCTGGTCACAGGTGAGAAGTTGCGAGTCCTGGGTTACAACCAGAATGGTGAATGGAGTGAGGTACGTTCGAAGAATGGGCAGGGCTGGGTACCAAGCAACTACATCACTCCAGTGAACAGCCTGGAGAAGCACTCGTGGTACCACGGGCCGGTGTCCCGCAGCGCCGCCGAGTACCTGCTCAGCAGCCTCATCAACGGCAGCTTCCTGGTGCGGGAAAGCGAGAGCAGCCCGGGGCAGCTGTCCATCTCGCTCAGGTACGAGGGACGCGTTTACCACTACAGGATCAACACCACCTCGGATGGCAAGGTAAGGACCTCTGGGCAGTGCTGTGTGCAGAGGAGATGAAGATACTCATTTAAGAGGTGGTGCAGAATCTCAAGTTGCGGACTGTTAAGGGAGGGGTCCAGTATTAATGTGAAAGAACACGTGTGCCGAGGGTTTGGTGGTAACTCCCCAAACAGCGCTTTGGAAGAAGTGCAGACAGTTCTCGTCTGGGCTGAAGGTAGCTGGGTAGCAAGGCAGCTGTGGTTGGAGGTGGTGACAGCCTTCCACTGGTCCCCTTAGAAGCAGCAGAGCTTTGGTAAGTTGGCATTTTTAACCAGGATTGTGTAGTGGTGTGTTGTGTTGAGAGATGCAGAAACAGGCCTCGCACTTGACTGAGAATTCCAGTTTCTAGTCTTAGAAAGCACGAGGCAGGAGACAGCACAGCTCTTAAGAGATGGCTTACATGTAGTTGCCTTCTGCAGGTGAAAACTCCAGAGATTAATAGTTATTTGCCCAACAAGAAGAGAACAGATATTCTAACATCCTTGGTTTTTGATTTTAAAAAACCCCATTAAAATACTTGTACGTTACCTGTTTTCCAATGTTACCAGAAACTTCTGGTTGCCTTCATTTAAGCAGATTCCCATTTGTTGCTGAACAGGTGTATGTGACAGCAGAAAGCCGTTTCAGCACCCTGGCAGAGCTCGTGCACCACCACTCGACGGTGGCGGATGGCCTGGTGACAACTCTGCACTACCCAGCACCCAAGTGCAATAAGCCCACTGTGTACGGAGTGTCCCCCATCCACGACAAGTGGGAGATGGAGCGCACCGACATCACCATGAAGCACAAGCTCGGCGGAGGGCAGTACGGAGAGGTCTACGTGGGGGTCTGGAAGAAATACAATCTCACAGTCGCTGTGAAAACATTAAAGGTGGGTTTTCAGATTGCAGGCACTGCTCATTTGGTCACCGTTTGTGACACGAGTAGGGAAATTGTAATGTTCTCAGCTACACCTAATGATATGAACATCAGAAAGTGGAGTGTGCTGATCTGCATAAAACCCATGCTTGGGAGTAGCCTTGCAGATCAAAGTGACCCTGTGAAACCTACACCAGTGCACGTGGCTTAGAAACAAATTGAAATTTTGGCCCAGCAGGAGCTGCATGTCCAAGTCAGATCAGTCGAAATAGTTACAAACCCAACTTCCCTTCCTCCAGAGGAGCTGTGGAGGCTTTAAGAAATGAAAGGTGTAGAAAATACCTTCTATAAGCTGTCCTCCACTCCTGGAAAAATTCAGCTTCTCCATTTCTTTCTTTTCAAAACCATGTCTTTGTGTCAACATTAACAACTGCAGTTCTAAGTGCCCCCTGAGTAACTTAATTTTTATAGCTATACAGGGGAACTAAGTCAGCGATCCTGAGAGTCTTCCTCTCACCAGCCACAAGAGCTACCAAACGAGCAAGGCTCGCACTGCCAGGGGACTGCAGACAGGTCCCTGCAGGACAGCCAGGCAGCTGTTCAGGGCTGTTATGGTTTGCTTTGGTAAAAGCCAAAACAGCAGAACAGAGACAAAGATTTATATTCAGTTTGGATGTGTGGTGTTAACCAGACCTTGGTCATGAAGATAAATGCTCTCTTCGTTTGCCTCTCTCTCTATCTAGGAAGATACCATGGAGGTGGAAGAGTTCTTGAAAGAAGCAGCTGTTATGAAAGAGATCAAGCACCCAAATCTAGTGCAGTTGTTGGGTCAGTGAAATGCCTTGCTCTTTCTGTTTACTTCACCTTCATTTTGGCAGAAACTTGCCTGGTTTAAATGCAGTGGCAGCTTTTCTGTATTTATATAACTTTATGAATCAGGTCAGGGTATGGGGTGGTATTTTTGATAGCTTTATGTAATATTGGAGCTAAGAGACACTAATTTTAAATAAAACATCAAATACAGTCACTTACATTAGTAGACAACTTTGCTGTTGAGGCACGACTGTTACATAAAGGTTTGCAATATCATACTCCTGCTGGTTTGTGTCCTTGGCCTTAGACACGCTCTGGCGTTCAGTTATCAGGTTCAGATTCCTTCTCTGCTGTGTTACATCAGATTTACAAAATCATTTTCTGTGACTTATTTTTCTGAGAAAACAGAACAAAATTTTAAGAGAATTCAAAGTAAAAGGAAAAAATTCTGTTGGAAGTACAACAAATACCATTCTCCATACTTCTCAAATCAGAGACGTTTACAGAAAAGGCTGCATTGAAGAGAACGAATTAGTCCATAATTAAGCAGAAGACATTGGATTGCTGCTGCTGTGAGGGACTCTGTGTATCACCAAATAAGTATGTGAGATCAAACAACTCAGGACTGGAAGAAATCCACAGGCTTTACATCTTGGCTCTGCTCTGTTGTCTCACTGGCAGATGCATGATATGATGATCATTATTAAATAGTTTGCATAGCTGTTAAATCTACATGCACAAGGATTCTTAAGGAGACACCCTAAACCTTTACTAGAGTTTAATTGCCTCTGGATTTCTGGTGCTTTCAGCAGCAGAGCTGTCAAGCCAAGCCTAGGATGAAAGGAGAAATGTGAAGAATTTGAAGGCTTTTACTAATGGCAACTGTTCGGTATCCATTTGAAAAAAAGGGCACAGATGAAGTGTGTGCCAGCCCTGGCTGGTTCCAGGAGCAGAGACTTAGCGATTTGTCATCAGAGAGCTGCATTTTTGCTGTTTCTGATGCACAGTGCAGTTGTGCTTTACTCCTGCATGTGTGTAAGGCCCTCAGCAGAGCTGCAGGGGGGATCCCAGAGCTGTGACAAGAGTATCCCGTTGCCCTCCTCCTCTGCCTTTGCATGCTTTGCACAGTGACTGTAGCAAGCAGTCATCCCAGGAATGTGTGAGAATGCTGCTCCAGGAGCAGGTCCCACCGTGCTGTTCCTTACCCAGCACATCGGAGTGCTTCACATTGCTCTGGAGTGACATTTCCGTCTGGAAATCCTGCCAGCTGACAGGTACCTGCTTCCAGTTGGCCACTCTTCAGCTTTATGAAGGCAGGGAGGGGAAGAAAAGCAAATTGTGTGTTCAAAATTCTCCTTTTTCATTCTGTAACCTTTCAAAGAACAGAACTACGCTTCATGGATATTATATAGGAATAGTAGTGCTTTCATAGACATGTTTCTCTCTATCCATAAAGTGGATGGACAGAAAAATAGACAGAAGCCCTGAATTTTAGGTTGGGCTGCACTGACCTGCGTCTTGTACATGGAAGTGTTCACTTCCCCAGAGAAACACTCACCGGTACAAAATGCAGTAAATGGCTGTTAAATCAGGAATGGAGGTGAGAAAGGGAAGCTTTATTCACGCGCTGCCTGCTCCTCCCTGGCAGGTGTGTGCACCCTAGAGCCCCCGTTTTACATCGTGACGGAGTACATGCCCTACGGGAACCTGCTCGACTACCTGCGGGAGTGCAACCGCGAGGAGGTCAGCGCTGTCGTGCTGCTCTACATGGCCACCCAGATCTCCTCTGCCATGGAGTACCTGGAGAAGAAGAACTTCATTCACAGGTGGGTGAAGTCATGTGGAGCTGGTACGGTTTCAGATTGCAGTGATAAACAGGCCACCAGCATGGTGGGCCAGGAATTTCAGCTTTTGGGGGGTTTCTTCCAGAGTTAGGATTCACACTGGCTTGTCCATTGGCTGTATAGGTTTCAGTACTGCCTTGCAATACTTTCTCCCTGGGACTTTCATAGCAGTCTTGTGCCCAACTGCCTGGCAACAGCTGGTGTTGACCTGTACCCCCTGTGTGCAGACAGTGTCCACCCAAAGTCCTGTTTAAATCCAGATAAAGCCGTGCCATAAACCTGTTACCAGTGTGTGATGAGCTGCTGATCCCATCCTATCCTCAGGAAACATAAACTTGGCACCGTAACAGCCATCATTACTGAAAACTTAATAGAATTTAAAGAATTAATCCTAATCCCGATTTACCCCTTTGCTCCCAAGAGTAAGTCCACTCGGTTTGTGATGCTGTTCAGGGCCAAGCTCACCTTGCCTCAGCTGCTGTGTACAGAGAGCGCTTCCCGAGCCAGGAGAGTGGGGCCCCAGAGCTGCATTCAAAAGCCCTGCTCCTGCTGCAGTGGTGTCCTTTCTTCCTTTGTGCAGGGACCTGGCAGCACGGAACTGCTTAGTTGGAGAAAACCACGTGGTGAAGGTGGCTGACTTTGGCTTGAGTCGACTCATGACGGGTGATACCTACACAGCCCATGCTGGGGCCAAGTTCCCAATCAAATGGACAGCTCCTGAGAGCCTGGCCTACAACACCTTTTCCATCAAATCAGATGTGTGGGGTAAGAAAACTCACCTTCAGTCTTCTTTTCTTGTTCGTTTTGGTTTTTTCTGCCAGCCCAGACAATAGCTTGCTTTCTGGCCTGGGCAGAAACCTTTGTGAAGACCGTCACACACCAGGTCACAACTTGATGAATCAATAGCATTTTTAGCGTGTGATGTCTCCACCCAGACTGGCCTGAAATATCTGCAAGGAAACAGTGCTGCCTCAAGCTGCAGTGAAGGCCACAGAGTAATGAACAACACAAGGACAGACTTATGACCAGGAATTCTGTTTTCCTCCCTTTGCAGCCTTTGGGGTTCTGTTATGGGAAATTGCTACCTATGGGATGTCACCATACCCAGGCATTGACCTCTCTCAGGTGTATGATCTGCTGGAAAAGGGCTATCGGATGGAGCAGCCAGAGGGGTGCCCTCCCAAGGTGTATGAACTGATGAGGGCATGTGAGTATCTTCTTCCAGTTTGGGGGACAAAGCCTGGGAAGGTGGGAGGAATGTCTAATGAACAGCCCATCAGTCTCCAGCAGTACCTGATCCCCAGCATGTCAAAGTCAGGGTGGGCTTCGGTTATGAAACAAAGAAGGTGGGGAATAATGAGGGATATTACTGTTTAAAAAACCTTCAGGAAGCTGACAAAAGCCCAAAAGCTGGGAATTCATGTGATCCTAATGCAAAACAAGCGGAACACCGGACACTTTCCAGACCCTGTGGTGATACCAGCAGACAATGCTGCCAGAATGCATTCCTCCAGTGCAGATTTCTAACTACAGAAATTACACTTCCCATCGTGATACTCCTCTGTAACTTTCCAAGCTCCATCTAGGATCAAGGCACTCTCCTCCTCTTTCCCCCACAGGGTGCATACATCCTTCTTTTGGAAGGGTCTGCCTGAATTTCAGTATTAAGAGCTTGTGAGCAGGGCGTTGCCTGGAGCTTTACATGCTCAGTTATCTGTGACTGGGCTAGATGTGTTCAGTCCAAGTAGCCAGGATAGCAAATAGGGAATTTTCCTTTGCCCAAAAAAATCAGAAAAGGTGATAGGGAGATCAGAAAAACCTGTGGAGTTGGCAGAGAGCTGGGATTTTTGGATTTTAGTTCCTTCTTCTCAAGGTTTGTTTGCTAGGGTACAGTAGGGTGACTGACTGCTGCCATGAATCAGTACCTGAGAATGATTCCAAAGCCTGTTTAACAGTAGGTCAGAGTCTGACTGCTTTCTGTCTCCTTGGACAGAAGAAAAATGAATCTCCTTGTTTTAGGTACTGAGACTTAACTCTGCTTTCTGACATTGCAGGCTGGAAGTGGAACCCACCAGACCGTCCTTCCTTTGCTGAGACCCACCAGGCTTTTGAAACCATGTTCCACGACTCGAGCATCTCAGAGGGTGAGAGCTGCTGTTGTTTTGTTCCTGAAACAGCACTGGAGGTTATTCCCGGAATGCTGTGTCTCATGGATGGGCCCTTAAGGCTCATTTGCTGGCAGTGGGGTTGAGATGGATCTCCATCCCTTATTCTTCTAGCCATAATTGGGGTAAATACGTTCCCTTACTTCCTGCATGAATACTGAATAAACTTCAGACACAGTGCAGGGGACAGTGTCATTTCATTTGAGCATTAAGATGCCAAAGAGCTGATTTAAAGAATATTGTCTCCTCTGTCAGAGGAAAGCTCATGTTTTCCAGGCTGAACAGTGAGGAATAGTGAGTGATGGAGAAAGATGTATGCTTATCAGAGTCCCTTGCTGACTGCAGCAATTAGGTCATGAAATATTACTCTACCAGCCTCCACTTCTAAAAAAGTGTGCTTTAATCTCTGGATTTTCTGCTTAGCTACTTCTAGGAGCAAATCTGTGCAGCTCGAGTCTGAAATATAATCTAGCAGGAGGTAAATGCTGGTGAAGAATGTGATACTATTCAGCAGACAAGCAGAAATGTCAGAGCATTCTGCTCAGTTTTTAAATTAAATATGCAACTGATCCATCAACTTCCCTGCTACAGAAAAAACACACCAGATGGAATTTTACCAGGGAGGATCTATAATAGGCACATCCAGCGGCCACACAAATGCCAAGCTGAGCGTGGCCAGGAGGGTGTGGGGTTTTTTCTGTGTTTGTTTTCTTTTTCCTTTTGTTGACCTATTGTTGACATGCAGTCTTCATTTCTGATAGGGGGATGCCTCAAGCAAAGCAGCTGAGATCCAGATCCAGAGAAGACACAACTTTGGGGGTGCATCAATAGGAGGCACCTTGATTAAAAACAGGCAGATACATCCAGTGCTGCCTTTAGCTCTCGAACAGCCCTTAATAGACCCCGCTGTACAGATCATCCTACCACTGCCTTTTTTTTTTTGGCTGAATTTATAAAGATGTAAATGAGTTTGAAATCATTATGAAAAACATCTGACCCTGAATACTTCTAGACTTGAACAAAGACTAAATCCATAAATTATGTATTTCTCTGTCATGGATCTCTTCCTGCCAGTCTGTGTTTGCAGTAAAGACCCAGTTTGTTTTTTCCTCTTCCTTTGCTGGTCTCTGTTCTGACTGCTCCCTTTTTTTCCTTACAGAGGTAGCAGAGGAGCTTGGAAGAACAGCCTCATCCTCGTCCATAGTTCCTTACTTGCCCCGCTTACCCATGCTTCCCTCCAAGACAAGAACCCTGAAGAAACAGGCAGAGAACAAGGAGAACATTGAAGGAACAGAGGACACTGTGGAGCACTCGGCGTCCAGCTCAGCACCAGGTAGGGCACTGGGACAGTGGCAGTGAAGCCACATGTTCTGGGTGTAAATTCCCAGAGAAACAAAGAACAACATGACAGCAGTGTTGTGCTGTTGTGTCATGAGTGCTGTTGGCCCAATTATTTACTAGCAAACAGAAAGCACTGTAGCTTTTTCAATGTTCTTGTAGTAAATCCCATTGTATTTTTATTTTCAAATCCAGTTTTGCTGCTCTTTTTAAAATGACAGCTTCAAAACTGAAGTTAACAATGCAGCAAGAGATTTTCTCCTATACTTAGGGTATTCAGAAAGGAGCAAAAAATTACAGGAAGGGAGTAATAAACTGAAAGAAAAGACCTGCTCTTTTCTGATCTCTCTCCAAAGTGGCCTCCTCAGTATAGAAAACAGACAAGTTGCATGCAGAAGTGGAAAAAAGTAAAGAAAAAATAATAAAATACAAGTGCTCGCTTCTTCCCTCACTCTGTCTCTGCAGCACCTGGGCAGGTAAATACAGCAGGCCTATAAAGCCCAGTGCAGGGCAGGGAGCTGGAAATGGAAATGGATTGTGCAGGTTGACACCTGTTTCTTCTGCCCAGGTTTCCTCAGAAGCACACAGCCGACAGGCGGGTCCCCCGCGCTGCCCCGCAAGCAGAGGGACAAGTCCCCCAGCAGCCTCCTGGAGGATGCCAAAGAGACCACGTTCACCAGGGACAGGAAAGGGGGCTTCTTCAGCTCCTTTATGAAGAAGAGGAATGCTCCCACGCCTCCCAAGCGCAGCAGTTCCTTCCGGGAGATGGAGAACCAGCCCCACAAGAAATATGAGCTGACGGGTAACTTTTCCTCTGTTGCCTCCTTGCAGCACGTGGACGGGTTCTCCTTTGCTCCCGCGCAGCAGGACACGAGCCTGGCACCCCCCAAGTGCTACGGAGGGGGCTTTGTGCAGAGGACCTTCTACAGCGAGGATGGCACTGGGCCCAGCAGTGCCGGGGGTGTGAGCACTGGTGGAGGGTGGTCGGGCATCACTGGCTTCTTTACGCCACGCTTGATTAAAAAGACACTGGGTTTACGAGCAGGAAAACCCACTGGCAATGAAGACGCTTCAAAGCCTTTTCCAAGGTCAAACTCTACATCTTCCATGTCCTCAGGGCTTCCAGAGCAGGATAGGATGGCAATGACCCTTCCCAGAAATTCCCAGAGGTCAAAAATTCAGCTGGAACGGACTGTGTCCACCTCCTCTCAGCCCGATGAGAGCACGGGGAGGGCCAGTGACCTGATTCCCAAAAAGTTTGAAGAAGGCCCTGCTTTGACCAGAGAGAGACCAAAGGCAAAACTCTTGCCGAGGGGTGCCACAGCACTCCCTTTCCGAACTCCCTCCGCAGCAGAAGAGAAGGAGGGTCCAGGGCTAGTGGCAGCTCCTAAGGGCAAAGAAAAAAACAGTGGCCCACGACAAGGGGCCCTTGAGGATGGCGAGAGGCCGGGGTGGTCATCTCCGGTAAAGGCTGCAGCAATACTTCCAACCACTCATAACCACAAAGTGCCAGTCCTAATCTCACCCACTCTAAAACACACTCCAGCAGACGTGCAGCTCATTGGCACAGACTCTCAGGGTAATAAATTTAAGCTCTTATCTGAGCATCAGGTCACTTCTTCTGGCGACAGGGACCGGCCCAGACGGGTAAAACCAAAGTGTGCTCCCCCTCCACCACCAGTGATGCGGCTCCTCCAACAGCCAGCTGCCTGCTCGGACGCAGCAGAAGAGCTGAGCGGCGCAGCGGGAGCGCAGCACGGACTGGAATCGAGCGAAGGGAGTAAGAAGGCAGCAGCAGCAGCAGCAGCAGCACCTGTTGGTGGGAAATCTGGGAGGCCCGCGATGCCTCCGCCTCAAGTGCCTCTGTCATCGTCTTCCACCTCCCCAGTGAAAATGGCCAACGGCACGGCCGGTGCCAAGGTAGCGCTGAGAAAGACCAAGCAGGCAGCCGAGAAAATCTCCGCAGACAAGATCAGCAAGGAGGCGCTGCTGGAGTGCGCGGATCTGCTCTCGAGCGCCATCGCCGAGCCCACGCCCAACAGCCAGCTGGTGGACACGGGGCACCAGCTGCTCGACTACTGCTCAGGCTACGTGGACTGCATCCCGCACACGCGCAACAAATTTGCCTTCCGGGAAGCCGTGAGCAAACTGGAACTCAGCCTACAGGAGCTACAGGTGTCTTCGACAGCTGCTGGTGTCCCTGGGGCAAACCCCGTCCTTAATAACTTATTGTCATGTGTCCAAGAAATCAGTGATGTGGTGCAAAGGTAGCTACTGTCAATCTGGGTAAGAGAAACACACGCGGGGAGGGGGGGACTGTTTTTCTGTACTGATGCTTTCAAAAGGAAAGACTGATACTTGAGTATGTGAAGTACCTCAGATCACTGAGTTCTCCTCACGTTTACAGGTTCATCTCAAAAAATTGGGGATGGAGAGGGTGGATTAAAGCTGTAAGGCGCAGAACATCAAGGATCTGTCCCTACCTAGTCAGGCTGATCTGCTTGGTATGGCAAGGGAAGGAAGTTCCTTCTCCTCCCGTGGAGAGGCAGGAGAGCCGATGGCAGGTTCTCCCTCTGGGCAGGACGTGGTGACAGCCGGAGCCCTGGGGTGGCTGCAGCTGCTGGGCTCTGCAGCCCCTGCCCTGGCTGCACCCACGTGTGCGCTGCTGTCGTGACGAGGCCGAGGAAAGGCACTGGGGCTCTGCCGGTAGCAGCGGCACCGCAGCTGGAGCCAGAGGGGCTCCGGAGTGGGGTCGTGTGCAGCTGGGGGAAGGGTTTAATGCACTGACAGTGTTCAGAGCTGCTGGAGGTGGATGCACTGGTCTGGATGGCTTAACTTCCACAGCGCTGTTGCTGCTGTAGTGAGAACTGCAAGATTAGTTAATATATGAAACTGTCCCTTTTCCCTGCTGCCCACCCCACCTGCCACGTTCTCATCATCATTGTGTTGGAAGCGTCAGGGATGCTGGGCAGACTTACCACTGGAATACCCCCTTCCCACCACACCGCCTTCACTCAGCTGATACCTATTTCTAGTGGTCTAGCACAGGTGCTGCTTGATGGTCATTTTTGAGTAGTTTGGGGCTCTTGCACAACTTGCCAGTGTTGTTGTTGGGGTGGGTGGGTTCTTTTTTTAAGCTCTAGATTGTTTTTAACTTGTTACCAGGTTGACTCCCCAGTTCAGTTTGATCATCGTGAGGACCCGTGGTACTTAAGGCAGAGCCTCTGCCCCCCTGGCTGTTCTCCACATTCCTGTAGCAGTCACAGCACTGCAGGGCCAGCTGGAGAGCCAGAAAGTAGAGCCCAGCCTGCCCACCACACATCCTTACTGCTGCAGGATTCCCTAGACCTGTCCCTAACCCTTCACACTGCCAGATTCCTGGGATTTGTGTTGGTGCTTACCTGTCTCACAGGCTTCCAGCTTCCCTGCATCCCAAGGTGATGAAGTATGGCAGCAAAGAGGGAAACACCTCCATGTATTTATTCCTGTATTTTAAAGGCCAGACCAGAATCCTACGCTGTGGTGTAGGGAACATGCACATAACCTGTGCACTCCTCTGCCCGAGGCATGGCACCAAAAGCTGTGGCTCTGCCCTGAAGGGCTCCCACTGGGTCTCTGATGCCTTTAACAATCCCAGAATGAGAGCAGCTGAGTGGTTGACGTCATCCTTGGTCCTGGTGCTGTTTGCAGACTGTCGGGGCTTAAAAAAGCTGGTCTGTGTGCATGCACAACGCCCCAAGGTGTAAAGGTACTGGCGAGTAGGAAGAGCTCAGTTGCTGGTTTGTGAGAGGAAAGGAAACAGGCCAGAAACCTGGCTCCAAATACACATTACCTGCATGCTGCTGCTCACTTCACACCTGGTGATAGAGGATCTCGCTTGCTTTGCACCTTAAATCTTTTATTTTTGGCTAAAATGCTTTTTAAACTTCTTTTTCAAGTGTGACGGTGCTGCTTTTAGTCTGAGCATTTCAAGTGGAGCTGTGGCACAGGTGTGACTTGGGCACCTCCATTTCTGTCTAGAAGAACATGTTGGTGCTTGGAAGCAGGCTGGGTGTCTCAGCAAGTGTCCCTGTTTTTTCCACAGAGCATAGCAAGACAGGCCTGGAAAAATCTTTAGACATGAGCTGGTGTCTGAGAATCCTCATTTCCTTACTGCTCTGAGCTAAGCAAAGTTGTGTCAGGGTGTGTGGAGGCACAGCAGAGGAGGTACCATGGACTGGTGAGCTTCCATGGCCCAGAAGGTGAATGGGTGGTGGGAAAAAAGAACGAAGCAGCCCCTTGTGCTGGCATGTCCTGATCCCCTGCAGCCCCCGGGGCTGTCCCAAGGCTCCTCCGCAGCCACGTCAGGCAGAGCACCAACCCCTTATCTCACAGACTTTACTGAGGGCTTTTGTGGTTTACCTTATCTCTTTCAGTCATCTTTATGAAAGGTGTGCATCCAAACTAGCTGCCTTTGGAAAGGTGACCTGCAAAGGGAAGGTGGCTGGTGGCATTGCTTCACATGGCCTGTCAAACAATCAGAAGGATTTAGAAGCTGGGGGGCTCTCTTTTCTTCGGGGCAGAAGGGCAGGTCTTGCTTGCCCTGGCAGACAATCACATGGTTCCAGCACTGGACTGCTGCTCAGCCTGGGACAAATGGGCTGGAACTGAAGGGATTCCCAGGGGAAAGGAATTTTAACCACATTTTAAAGCTTAGCCCAATATTGATGAGTATTTTGAAAGAAGCCTTTTTTTTTTTTTTTTTTCCCCTGAATGCCAGTCTTCCAGGAAAGCTCCAGCAAAAGTGATAGAAAGCAGTATGGAATTTCTAACTACTAGAACTCCCCTCTTCCAGGCCTTTCAAGACAGCAGCTGTGTCCCAATGAACACTGGCCATCCCCACTTCCTTTCCCACTTCCCAGATGCCCCCTGGTTTCTCCTGGCCCGCGCAGCAGATGGGCAGTGGGACAGGGCAGAGTCTCAGAATGGCTGAGGTTGGAGGGACCATGGGAGCCCACCTGGTCCAAACGCTCTACCCAAGCAGGGCCACCTAGAGTCACCTGTGAGGACCATGTCCAGGTAGCTTTTGGGCATCTCCAAGCACAGAGACTCTACAACCTCTATGCCCAACACAGGAGCCTGTTTAGTTCTGACCACTTCTTGGGTGGAAAAACAAAGGCCAGTGGAATTTGGGGATTCGCCTGTTGTCACTCCCATGGAAAGTGTTTTCTCTGCTCTTACCTATCATCCAACATCAGGGAGGCAGATTGTGGCAGAGGTACTGCTGACTTGACAGGCTTTCCCCCTGCCCCCCTAAACTGAAGGCTGCAGAATTGCTGGGACTTCTGCTGCCCTACAGTGTTTTGTTCCCAAACTGCAATGTCCCCCTGCCCTCTGGCAGGATAGCAAAAGGATGCTATGCAGGAAAGCTGGTTCTGCTGTAAATCACCATCCAGTTGTTCTTCCTCCCACAGCTACTCCTAAAACTTTTACCATTCCCTCTCCCTTTAGCTAGGTCTGCCTTTCTCTTCAGCCTTAAAGGTCTCCACTGTGGCCAATTCCCTGCTTTCAGCCTGGCACCAGATGTGCAAAGGAACGTGGGTGGTGACATGGTGACACCCCGTTATTTGTCCCAGGGAAGAGCACTTCATGCTCCATGGTTTGGGGCAGGGGACAAGGCATAAATCCTGTTGTTTGTGCTCCTCAGCACTGTCAGGCAGCCGTGGGGGCACAGCTGGAGCTGGGCTCTCTCACTTGCACTACTGGGGGCCAGAATTTAAAGCAGTCGTCTTTGCCATGGGGGTGGCACCCACGGGCCTGGTAATGCCAAGCACAAAGCACGTACTCACAGAGTGAGCTCAGTGGAGCACTTTCTCTTCCTGCCACTGTGGGAGTTTGGAGTTCCCTGACTCACAGGTGCAATTCTCTTTTCTGCCTGCACTGTACACCCTTCTTAACCCCCAAGTGGTGCACTCGATTTAGGCATGGTCTTCATTAGCATGGACAGGGGTGAAGCTGAGCTATGAGTCTGGGTCTTGGGACTGCACCAAATTTAGACACTGGGAAAGGCAAATTGAAGGGACCAGCGTTGCTGATTTAGAACACAGCAGAGAGGGAGGGAGGAAGGAAGGGCTGTGCTTGTCCTCCTGCGGATGTTTCTCCTGGGTGCCACTGGCCCTGTGTCTGTGAGACATGGCCAAACACAAGTATTGACATCTGACAGGGTGCTTTTTGCAGGAGTTGTGGGGCACAGGGCACCAAACCCTCCAGTGGAGACAGAGCAGCCCCTCCCCACCAGGCAGCGGTGTGAGGCGGGTTCCACTGTGCAGCCCAGAGCAATCCCCACCCTCGTGTCCTGCGCTTACCTGGGGCAGGCTTTCCCTCCGGGGCTCCCGCAGCGCCGGCAGGCACGAGTGACTCCGGAACGCGGTGGTTACAAAGCCATCGGGCTGCTGCCTTCTCGTGTAACACACTCAGCTCAGCTCTGCTGCCCGTCAGGAGCGGGCAGGGACACCCAAAGGCAGTGACTGCAGCTCGTGTGGAAAGCTCTCAGGGCACTGGCCAGCACGGCTGCGTGCTGGGGTTGTGCTGCAGATCCCCGGAGTGTGGAACAAAGCCCTCAGCCCGTTCTCTGGTGGCAGGTAACGAGAGGTGCTGGGACTCTGACTTGGTTCTCACAGCCCCACGCTCGGCACTGTCTGTACCAAAGGAGGTCGTTCTTCCCCATGTCTGTTGTGCACGGAGGTGGAGCCCACCCGGCTCACACGGCACTGTTTGTATTGGTAGTGAACTCGTTGAGGGCAGGAATGGATTTAAATGAAACACGTTAATCACCAATCACTTTTAGCAGTGTTGTCAACTGTTTTTTGTTTTTTAATTGTTATTGTAATATATTTTGGTTGTTTTTCTAATTTAATTCTCTCACTATCGTCTGACTGTGAACTGCGAACAGTGTTAAACTTGATGTAAATAAGGCCCTTGAAAGGGCCTCTTTGCCTGTCGTTCCACAAAGTTTTGCCAATTTGCATTTTGTTTTAAATAAAGGTTGCAATATTTTATTGGCAAAAACCACTTGATTAGACACTGCTCTTTTTTTTCCTTAATGAATATTTGAAGCTGCCCAGTCCTAACCAGAAGCTCATTCATTTGGGTAGAAAAAATTGTTATAAACCTGTTTTAAAAAGAGAAATAATTTAATCCTATCAGGTTGCAAAAAAAAGCAGTATCTTTATTTATGCGGTATCTGTTTAGAACCAAACTGTTGCCCCAGTGTGGTCAGAGAGCAGCTTTTGCTGTCGTGGGGCTGATCAAAGCTCACCCCAGTGTGACACACACCCTTGTGACCCGGCAGAGCGCAGCTCCTGCCTCACCCTGCCCTCATCGGTGCCACCCCAGCCTGTGTCAGCCTAACCCACGCAGCTCAGCACTTTTTTAACATGTAGAAAAAAATCCCAGGTTATCCTGGCTCACACACAACCTTCCAGGAGCAGCTCGCTGACCTCTCTGCCCAGGTGACCAAACACAACCCGAGCTGTGTCCTGAGGGGCAGCAGCCTCTCTTCCCCAGCTGCCACCCCTGGGTCCATCGCCCCTGATGTTTCCCGGGTTTCTAACGCCCGAGATTAACCATAAACCGAGCCTCAGAAGTGTGTGGCCACACGCGCCGGCAGAGCCCCAGGGTGCGGCCCAGGCAGCCGCCGGGCTGGCTGAGCAGCAGGAAAGCAGCCGGGCCACCTCTGCCTTAGCCCACCTCTGCCTTAGCCCACCTCTGCCATAGCCCACCTCTGCCCTAGGAGGGCTCGGTCGTAACGGGGCCGCCGCGCCCGGGGGCCGCGGGGACTCCAGGTCTGCAGGGCCGCGTCTGCTCAACCTTTCCCAGAGGCCGCCGCTCATCGCTGGCACCGCACAGCGGGTCAAAGCTTAAAATAGATCAAAGGTCCCCTGTGGGGGTGGCCAGGAAGCCAAGGCCTGTCCTTGCTGTTCACTCCTCGCCAGCACAACCCTGTTGGAAGGGAGCTTTGACCCAGAGGTCACAAAGTGATTCCCGTAACACTGTTGAAATTTTTTGGAGCTGCTGTAACACACTTATCACCTGGCGAGTACCCAGACAGCAAACAGCCCCTTGGAATAATAATAATAATAATGCTGATACCAGCCAAAAAACCACAGCATGAAATGTACTGAAGAGAAAAACAAAAAAAGAAAAAACCAAGCTTCTACTGCATCCATGAGAACTCACATTCACCTGCAGCCTGATGCTTTGGCCACCATTGTCCTCTCACCTGCCCTTTGCCCTTGGCAGAATAATTCTCTCCCCTTTTTGGTTTTGCAGTGAGGGAAACGGGCTCTTCACCAATCCGCTTAGAAAAATAATGGCAGCAGAAGTTCCCCTCATGCCAGCAGCTGCTTCCATACAACGGAAGACTCTGGTAAGAGATGGACACTCCAAAGTGAGAGCTATAGATCTGGCATCTCTGGAGGAGACTATTCAGTCATTTTCTCCCTGCACAGACTATGATCCTGGCCCGCATGTCCCTGAGCAGCAGACACCTTAGAAAGGCATGAGAGTAAGAGGGGAAAAAACTCCAGCAAAACAGTTCTGGGTGATCTTGTAAAGTGACAGAGAAAACTGAGGACGTGGCTTTGGCCACAGTGTCAACAGGACCAGCCCGTCCAAGGCCTCCCTTCACCACACAGCAACAAACCAAGGACTTGGACATTCCCAGTCCCCACTCACATGGAACAGCATCTATCAGCAGAATCACATCAGGCTACTGCCAGGTAAAAGAAAGGACTTAAAGCACCAGACAGACTCCAAACGCAGCCAAGCGCAGGCTGTCCCCACATCCCAGGAGTAAGGGATGCACTTCCTTCCCTGCAACAGCTCTGGGACTAACAGGGGGTTCAGTCTCTGTTAAGTCCCTGTGCAAGTGCCTGGCTGGGTCATCTGCTTGCCTGACCCTGTGCAAAGAGAGCAGCTCCCGGAGTGCAGAACCACCTGCAGCACGTGTGGTCCCACCTGGTGTTCAAGGAAGGAAGTAATTGATGCGCTGGGGCACGGATTTGCAGCCCTGTGCAGAGAAAAGCTTCTCCTCTTTGGGGACAAACACCATCATCTGGGCCACCTGGTCCAGCGTTGCCTCGGTGTAGGGAAGCCCGCGGGCCAGGAAGGCGTCGCGCGCACAGAGCTTCACGTGCTGGTACTCCAGGGGCAGGAATGGCACCACGAAATCGATGAGGTTCTCTCGGAGGAGGTGCCTGAGGGCGTAACTGTCCTCTGGAGCAAAACATGAGACAAGGCAAACTCAGAAGCTTCAGCGGAGAGCACTGTCCCTCTGCGGGGCCAGGCTTGGCTGCAAGGGGCTCATCCAGCCGTGCGTGGTGGGACCCTCTTGTGCAGAGCTGCTCAGCACTGAGCCTGAGCACAGAGCATCTCGAGGAATCAGGCCAAGAGACGCCTGCAGCCTCAGAGAAGCCTCGGTACTGCCCTGTGGCGTTGGGCTGCCTCTTGCCCCTGGCCATTTTCAGGGCTGAAGGGGGTCAGGACTCTGGGCTCCCTCCCCACATGCCTTGGCTCACGGGGACCAAGGATGCGCCTCTCATCGTTGACAAGCCTGGGCTGGGGTGGGGCGAGGGCTTGTTCCCCCACACACAGCCCTGCCTGGCACACAGGGTGGGACGGTGCAGAGGGGCAGCTCTGCAGGCAGCTGCCCACAGGCCCCGACAAGCGAGCCCAGCTCTTACCTGCAGCCTCCTGCAGCTCCAGCTGCAGCTGCTGCTCCAGGAGCTCCATGGAGATCTCCTCCCGTGCCCGGCCGGCTCGCCAGAAGTCCAGGGCAACCTCATTGATGGTGTTACCACCAAGATTGCTGCGGACACAAGAGGGAAGT
The DNA here is from genome assembly GCA_013389985.1 of Dryoscopus gambensis. Taxonomy (NCBI): domain Eukaryota; kingdom Metazoa; phylum Chordata; class Aves; order Passeriformes; family Malaconotidae; genus Dryoscopus; species Dryoscopus gambensis. The sequence continues at coordinate 11,554 of WEIT01004566.1, read as the reverse complement.
CATTCAAGATTTCCCCCAGAGCTGAAGTGCTGAGAGCTGCCAGCAGCTTCCCTGCAGACAGGCCCCAGCAGTTCTGATGGCAAGAGGATTTGCTGTCTAGGATCAGCACATGGAGAGCCAGTCTTCTTCCCAAGGAGCCCCTTTCCATAGGCATGGATACAGCTGCCTGCCATCCTGCCAGCTCAGACCCAGGGGCAGCAGATTCCTCCATCTCCCTCAGTTCCCTGTCCTGGCTTGGGAAGCCATTGACCTCGCAGGTGACACTTGGCTCCACACCAAACGCTGAATAAGCCACCACAAAGTCCAAGTTGAAGGGCAGAGCACATGGCAGGAGTCCCACTGGAAGTAAAGGTCCAGGGCAGGGATTCAAGAGGCAGCTCAGGACTTGGCAAAGCCTTCTCTGCCCATGGGACAAAGCAGCAGCACAGCTCCCACCTAAGGACTCCTCTGGACACCCATGGGGGCAGCTCTGTGGTGGGGACTGCAAGGTCCTGGCAGCTGTTGAGGGTCCCAGGACAGCCCTTCACCCTGGAAAGGAGGTCCAAGAAAGGTGGCCCCCCAAGTGCTGGCGAGAGGTTTGCCCCCAGCCCTGAATGCCCCGGTGACCTGGGAACCAGCTGGATGCAGAGCTTGTGTGGGTGGGAGGCAGAGAGGCAGTGGAAGACACAGACCTTGCACCCCATCCATTTGGCTCTGGACATTAAAAAGCCACTACTGATTCTCACCACCCCACCTGCCCCTTGTTAGAGGGAAAGCAGCTTGCACTGCTCCCAACCCAAACTATGGGACAGGCAGCCCCTCCTGACTGGGGACAGGCAGCCAGTCCTGCCCCGGCCCCAGCTCCCACACCTGGGCAGAGCTGCAGGGCCGTGCCAGCGTTCCCAGGAGCCCTGGAGCAGAGCCATCCCTCCTGGAGCAGGTCAGTGTCACACTGCCGGCAGCAGTGACGAAACCCCTGGGGTCACACACCTGCGGTTCACAGCACCCTGCTCCCTCTGCTGGGTGGCACGAGCGGGGCTGACACCGGGCCCGCTCCTGACTTGCATGGCTCGCCAGGCAGGACACGAGGCAGCACATCCACCCCGCGCTGAGCTGCAGGGCAGGACCTGCCCCTTCCACCACAGCCCCTGCCGGAGGCCCACGCAGGCGGGACTGGACTGAGGTCAGTTCCACAGGACAGGTCCTCCACAGGCAGGGAAATCTCTCTGAGGGAACCACCAGGCTTGGAGGGTGGAAGGTGGATGAGGAATGCTCTGCTCACCTCCAAGCAGTGGGAACAGGTCCTGCCAGAGCCAAGCTGAAAGCTGCAATTCCTACACTGAAAGGGGCCCAAGATGCTGGTCTCCCATTCTTTAGGGGCTACTTCAGCCAGGTGCCTGGCTCATGTCTTGGTTTTGAGATGTTCCATTTCTCCCTCCAGCTGCATCCCACCCAGAGACAGTGCTGGGGTGCACATGTGCCCAGCTCCTGGAGAGGAACCACCTAAACCAGGCTGTGCTGATGCCAGGATCAGCCTCACAGCGCCTCAGTCTGCAGCCACAGACAGGCAGTGGAAACTCCCCAGCTCCTAACAGCGCACAGCAACTTCCCTCCAAGGCCTTCAGTCTCAGTTTCGTTCCCTGGAGTGTGACACCTCCTGCTCAGCTGGCCAGGGTGACAGCACATTAACTGACTCTGCTTCCTTGCCTCAAAGTCGAGACACTGGCTCAGATGTCCCTCCTCAGCTGGGCCTCAGCTCCTCCTGCAAATGCCCTGTTCCCAGGGAGGATGCCCAGCATCCATAGGTAAAACCGAGCATGGAGGCAACCACCACGAGGGAAGGAGCTATCTGTGCCCTCCCCTGCAGCCTGAGCCCCTGGTATCACACACCTCGGGGATAAATACCATCACTTGGTTCCTCCCCATCCCTTCAGGGGCCCAGAAATCACCTGAGGAAGAGGAAGATGGATCTGTGGTGATCCCCCTGGCCCTTGCTGTGGTGGTGAGCCATGAAGGGCCGGATGGCATCCAGGAGACCGGAGTGCAGCTTCTCGGCCTCGTCGAAGATGAACAGGGCCTGCCTGCAGTGCCGCAGGGTCTCGCTGAGCTGCCTCTGCAGCTGGGCCTGCAGCAGGGAGGAGCGTCAGGAGCCCCGGCAGGCCCTGGGATAACCCAGCCAAGCACCAGGGCTGCTCCCACCCCGCAGTACAGGGCAGAGAACAGGGAGAGCAAAGGCAGGAAAACGAGCGAGGTGAGATAAAATAGTTTAGTAAGTGAAGGAAAGAGGGAAGAGAGAAATTGAGTGGTGCAAAGGCAGCCACCCACCCTGCCACAAACAGACTGGTGCCCAGCCAGTCTCTGAGCTGTGGCTTCCTGCCCCCAAACCCACTCCCCGCAGTTTTTATTCCTGAGCATGACAGGAAATGACATGGAGCATCCCTTTGGTCACTAGGGCTCAGCTCTTTGGAGTGTCCCAAACAGCCTCAGGGCTGTGCAAGCCCTGCTCAGCAGTGACCAGGACAGCGCTGTGTGATCCAGTTTCACTCACAAACCCAGGCCACAGTCTCACATGGGCTGCGGGGAAGGACATGAACTCCAGCCCAGCCCACTGCACCATCCCGTGTTGTTGGCTCTCACCTTGTAGGAGTCCACATAGTTGTGGTGTGGGAAGTGGAGGAGGGAGATGAACACCCGGACACACTCGCTCTTCAGCCCGTCCCGGTACAGGTGGCTGGCCACCAGCCGAGCCACAAAGTTCTTCCCCGTGCCGGACCAGCCGTGGAAGGACAGGACCAGCGCCTTCTGGGGCCGTGGGCTCTGCAGGAACCCCTGCAGCGCCCGGACCACCACTTCCTTGGCCAAGTGCTGCCCGTGGAGCTGCCCACTGAGGTCTGCCTCCAGCCCTGCACAGAGAGAGCACGAGCTCAGCCTTAAACTGCCAGCACAGCTGCTGCAGGGGGAATAAGGAGAAAACATGGCAGGGCTGCCTGGCCAAGAGGACTCTGAAGTGGCATTAAAGCCACAGGCTGCCTGTGCCCTGCCTACATCAGCCTCTGGCCCCCAAAAGACACAAATCTTCCACTGACTCCTTTTTTCCCTTAGGAAGAGGCGGAGGTGTTTGGCAGCTGCAAAGAGCGCAGATGCCCAAAGGCCCTCCCCAGCTCCCCGCACAGGGTTTGCATACCAGGAGCCTCAGGGACAGCAAAACACAAAGACACCTACTCATGGCTTACACACAGGTCTCCGTGTCCCCTCCCGACCTAGGACAGGGCCCTGGGCCAGTCTGTTTCCCACTGCCTATGCCTGGAAGCTACGGGATGCGGGAAGGGCTCACGGCAAGCTGGAGCAGACATGCTGTGTAGTAAGGAGCAAACTCCCCTTGGTCTCAGAACTCCAGATGGGACACAGGACTCAGCTCAGCCTCCCACAGCTCAGCACCCGGCTCAGAAAAGCCCTTTGATCACATCACTTTCTCGAACACACTTTAACAGGAAAGAACCCCTCGAAACGCGCCACACGAGCAGCACAGCCCCTACCTGTGATGTTGTTGATTATCCTGCAGTCTCCTGTCTCACAGCACTTGCCGAAGCTGCAGTACCAGGCAGAGAGGATCTCCAGGTAATCCTGGCCCACCAGAGGAAAGCCCCAGCCTGCAAAGGGCAGCAGTCTGAGCAGAGAGGTTCCAGGAAAGTGGCTTTTTTGCATTTTGAGTAAATGCTCAGCTGAGCCCTGTCACGGGCAGCCCTGTCCCAGGTGCACGGACTCCGCCGTGCCCCCGCGGGCAGCCCTGGCGGTGGGGAGGGACAGTGGGCTCGGAACTGAGAGCAGCCCGTTCCAGAGGGCTCCGAGTGCCCAAGCAGTGCAAGGGCACTCCCCTCACCCCGGCTGTGCCAAGGCAGGAGGGGCCCGAGGCAGCTCCTCGGGAAGGAGCCGGGGGCCCTGCAGCGTGTCCGGCCCCGCTGCTCCTTCCTGGGCACGGCCCTGGGAGAGAACAGAGCAAGGCGCTTACTTGGCATGGGACTGGACTCTCGTTCTTCTCGCTCCCTCTCCTCCTCCTCGCAGCCCTTCTGCCACACCTTGCACGCCACGTACTGCCAATACTGCTTGGAGAGAGCACCCACCGCTCCCAAATGCTTCTTCACGGCTTCGTACCTCGCCCTGCCCCACGGTTCCCCCTCCGGCACGGCTCGCTGCTCCTCCGCCCAGGGCCCTCGGGGCGGCGGCGGTGTCCCGGGGCTGCCCGAGCCCTCCAGGAGCAGCAGCAGCAGCAGGACGCAGCAGCCGAG
>WEIT01004564.1:0-31487 GCA_013389985.1 Dryoscopus gambensis | reverse complement strand
CATCACTGTTTTAACATGGACCAGGAAGGTGCTTTTGCAGTGCCCCCCTCCTCCTCCCCACTGCTGTGCTTTGGTTTTCATTCCCAGGCGGTCTCAGGTGTGCAAACTGCTCCTTTAGATGAAACTAAAATGGAAGATGCACTGCAGGAGAACATGGAATGCATTTAGCAGCTGACAAATATTTAAGCTGCACAGTCAGACTAGAACTAGCCCAAAGCAAAAGCTCCAAAATACTTTCAGTGCTGGTATCAGGTCCTTGGTTCTGTTCGGCTCCAAAGACACAGAGCTGTTAGGTTTGGTCATGACACTTGCTCAATGTAGGCATATTTTGTGCTTCTAGCAAAGCCTCTTTCTTTTTCTTTTACTCATGGGGAAATGTTATCACTGTATAGCATAAAAATTATGATCAAAAAGAAACTACAATCCACATGCAAATGTTTTCAGGATGGGGATCACACAAAGGGATGAAAACCTGTGGGCAAGTTTAGAGGGAAAGTATGCAAGAAGATGGGAGACAGTTCAGACATCAGGAAATGACTGGGAGAAATTTTTTAAAAAAGTAAGAAGCACCAATTAAACAGGTGGGAAATACAATGGGTAAAAGGATTGCAAGTGGAAATATTAACCATGTATTCTCCTTTCCCATGTAATTANGAATACACGGGCTTGCTCATCTAGAGTAACATTTCCTTGTGTTCCTGTTCACAGGGCAGTTCTTTGGAGAAAGTTTTTCCTTTCTTTATATGCAAGTTCAGACAAGAGGATCAAATAATTATCCACCTCCAAGTGACCAGTGAGTAGTCAGCTGCTGCAAGTGACGTATGTGGACAGCATCAAAGAGCTCAGACATGACGGAGCAAAATCTTGTATGCCAGTAGCCTCTGAAATGGTAATTAGATGCTTAATAAGAGAAGAAATCAATGAAAATCAACCAGAAAACAGTGATAGAAAGACATGGACCTGTATGCTTTAGGGGACAGTGGAAGACAGAAGGACAGAAAGACATCAGTCCTTTTTCACATCCTTGACTTGCAGATAATGCCAAAAATAACAGTTACAAATGTTTATAATTCCTCCCAGCATGTATTTGAACAATTATGTAAAAGAAGTTATGGCCCTTATCCCTGTTCCACTCCAATGAGAGGAATAGTGACTTCAAGTTGTATCTGGTGGGACTACTGGCTCCAGTTATAGGCCCATGAGGTAACTATGAATAAATTCTTTTTATATTTCCATTCTCTTTTTATAATAAATTCAAGGAAATTCTATGACAAAAAGCTGCTAACAGGGAGCTAATGACAGTTGGTAATTTTCGGTGACTTTTTAGAACATCTAGTTTAGTAAAAGCTCAGTTTCTAAATCCAGGAGACAGATAGTTAAGATACTTTACCCTCTTGAAATGAAATATAATGCCTCAGTACAACCATAATATATATATTTTACCCTGTCTTTGATCTCCTGGGAGATGTGGAGATGTGTTCAGCTTCCCTCCAGTCAAAAGCTTTGCTTATTTCACAGAAGTTCAGTGTGTTCAAGAAGTTCAAGAAAGGCCTTTATTAGGTATGCAATTAACTTCACAAACTAGTCCTTAAACCCATAGGCACAAACATCTCCAACTTAGCTGCTGACAGCTGGCACAGCAAGAATTCCCCAGCAAGAATTCCCCAGCAATCTGCCAGAGAACCTCCAGTGGCTCAGTGATGTGCTCCAAAACGTTCAAGTTACTTGTGCCTCTCCTTTAACCATGTAGTACCTGCAGGTCAGCCAAATTAGAGAAATCACCTCACTTCACCTTGTTCCCTTCCATGGCTCATCTCACTTGGCTCATACCTGAGTCACAGCTCACCTTTTCATTCACAGAAGCCTTGCAGAGGGTGCAGCCAGTGCCACTTGACAAGTCCCAGCAGCTCTTGACAGCTGAAGGAAGGCAAAGAATTAACAGAAGTCATGCGGGTGCTGTGAAGAAAGAGGACTAAAAGCTTTCCAGTAAGTGACATCCAAGTAACTCTGGCATATTTTCAGCAACTAGTTTTTAAAGTTGTTCACATCTCAGTGTGTTAGAAGTATGAGTTTTACTAACAAGTAATTCTGGAAAAACTACCTGTACTATAAATGGTATTGTAACTGAGTTAGAATAAGGAAAAAAAACCCCATAATTTGCTTTTTAGTTCATCTTATAGATTGCTGAGAATTGCAAGTTACAGTAAACTCAGTTAATAGGTTTTTAAAGTGAAAATAAATACTATTTTCAATGACCACATGAAAATGTTCCAAGGTATTGGCAGACAAGATTAATAGTTCCTCCTGTGTTTCTCATCTCCTTTATGTTTTTTTATTTTCTATTTCTGATAAAGGAGAAAATGTATCTAGTAGATATGAAATATTCTTGAAATTAAAAGGCAATCAGCTCAGTGTCAATATTGTTATTCTGTAGAATAACTACATTCACATAGATGTTAAACAATTCAATAATGTGCCAGGCAGTGTTCATAAATGTGCACCAAAATAATAAAATAATAATCCAGATGAAAGCTGTTATGCTACAAGATGATTATGATTTTTTTTTCATACTTTATAATTAAATAGACCATTTTTCTTTCCGTTTAATAGCCAGGAATAGTATCTCATTAGCCGTGCTTTCAATTTAACCCTTGTAACTTGGAAAATATTGTCCTATAATTAGCTCAGGGTATTTAAACCCTCCCAGCAAAACAGTAAATGCATATGGATGTCTAGATGTGAAATTAAATTAAAGTAACACACAACGTGAGCCTTTTATCATACAGGGTTGGGGTTTTTTCTGGCTTTTTTTTTCTTTTTACCTTAATCTACTAGGGTTATTACGAGAGAAATAAATAACTTTTATAACTTCCCTGCCTGTAGCAGCTATTATTTCATGCACTCTTTCTTGAGATAGATTATCCAGCTCATTTCCAAGGAGTATTGGGGGCAGTCAGCTGAACTCCAGGGGTATTGCCCTTATTTCTCCATGCAGTACTACTGTGTAGCACAGAAAAGTGCTTTTTGAAAATGTGCCAAGGGCTGCATTGATGTCATTAACTGGAAAAAGTTTAATTCTTCTCTCGATCTGAATCCTTCAACTCTTGTTAAAGTTAATCAGAGGTATAGAATGACAAATGCTCACACATAAAGGACAGCAAAAACAAACATCTTAGTTCACCTAAGATAGTGCTTAAGAGTTACATGCTACCCATATTAATAGCCCGTGTGAACCAAACAAGGCTTCAATACACAAGTGAGGCTAAAGGTTGTGGATAGGACATTCCTGATAAAGAATTAAGCGGTGGACTTTCAACTCTGCTCAGATCTTGTCTTCTCTTTGCAGGCTTGCAGAAGCAGCTCCCACAACAGAGCTTTCAGCCCCACAATTCAGAGTGGCTCCTATGCAGAAGGGGCAAACACAGCCCATACCCACGACCTGCTGCGCAGGGTAGCAGGAGATGCAACTCACAGTACTTCAGGCTGAGGAGGGAAATGTTTAAACCATTAGATTAGTTTGTAGAGAGTAGGATGAACTGATTGCAGATTTTGAAAGAAAGTGAGCCAGTCATTTCTTTGGGAATGTATGAAGCTGTTACCTGGAATCTGGAAACAGCTTTTGGCACTGAATCCTTGTTTAACAGAAGTACCTACCACAGAACTGCCAGTGGGCAAGGTGGGGAGAGAGGTGAATAAACAGAACTTTTTTCTCTCAGGCATTTTCTGTTTGCTAGTTGAAACTCTGTGTGCTAGAGGATGAATCCTATTTTTAGGCATCCAGGTCTCTCTCTTCAATATCTTGGGACCTTAAATGCTTTATGCAGTAATTTCAACACTGCTGGAGAAGAGGTTTCCCAGGTTTTCAGCAACACAGTGCTTCTTGTTACAATTACTAAGTCCAGGCCTGAGTCATTCATTAGTTATTGCACAGAAAGGTACAATTTTATAAAGGTTATGAAATATGTATTAACACTCCTTCACCGCAAATGTAGTCATACTGAAGTCAGCCTCACTCCGTATTGCAGTGGCAATGATTTGCAGAACAGTGTTTTGAATTTTTACTGGTTTCCTCCCCACCAGTGTGCAATGCCTGGTTTGGCTGCTGCTGTCACCAGCAGCTGATCTGTCCTCTGGGGAACCAAAACATGCTCTATATCCCACCAAAGAGACTGTCAGAGGTGTTATTCTGCCACAAGAAAATCAAGGCCAACAAAAGTGCTTTCTGGATGCTTTGGGAGCTCTGATGTTGTCATGCCACAGGAAGGGGCAGCAATGTACACGTGCGTGAATGGAAGTTGGGCTTCTGGTACCTGGTGCCTGTTTTAGCCACATTGTGGTCGCATCAAGACATGACTACTCCTTGGCCAACATTTTGCAACTCCTGATTTACTGATATCTGTGCCCTTCTAAAATCCCCATGGCATGAAAGGAAGAAGTTGTAAAATGAGGCTCTGTTCCATGTAAGCCTGGAACAAACAGCTCTTGCCTAATTTTCAGCAAAATCATGGAGCCCTTACTCAACACTGATTTAGTAAGAAGGAATGCTGAATACAGACTTCAGAAGCTGTACTTAAAGAGAAGCTGTCTGAAATGGATATTTTTCTAAAACCATGCTATGCACCTATTGTACTTCCTACTTATTCTACTCCTTTTACTTTCCTCTGGATACTACAGATGCTTTGTGAAACTTCCAAGCTACAAATCAAATCCATCTGTACAAAACAATAAATAATAATTTTCTAAACCAGCTTTATTTCATATTAACCTCGACACCAAATGCCAGCAGCACCAATTAGCCTTGCAATCCTGTCTACTGTATAAGGCCTAAAGATTTGAACACAGTCTTTCATCTGTTAGCATTCAAGAGACTGATAAAAATTTACTCTGCTTTTAAACAAGCTGTACGTGACTGAAATTTACCTCATACTGGGGCGTGCTATAAATAATGTCAATCTGAAGAGACTGTGAATTTTTCACAGCTTTGTTTCAGAGCTATTCAAAACCATGGTTATCAATGACTGCACCACAAAATTTCTGTCAGCTTAAGATTTCAGTGGCAGCCAGGGACTTTGATGGATGGTTGCCCACTCTTCCCTAGTGAAATATAATTATCAAGGCATAAAAATCACTTAATCGCAATGCTGGAATGTTTAAACATAACAGTAATTAGCTCTTCTGTAATACTTTCAATTCACAGATGTAAGTATTTTACAACAGAAATTATCACTTCCATTTTATAGCTGAAGCAAACTGAGGCAGAGAAGGAATAGAACAGAGCATTTTTTACACTGTGGGTTAGAAAGAAGGCTTTGAAGAAAAAAAAATTCTTCTCACTGACAATCCAGATCTGCCCTTGCTCATACTAGTTAGAATAAGGTCATAGAGAAACTATAAGAAAACCCAGTTTGCCAAACTGTCCTTTCTGCTGGAATAACCTCCACTTTCTGCTGGAATAACCTCCACTAAAAACTCTACTACTACTACTACTACTACTACTACTACTACTACTACCACTACTACTACTACCACCACTACTACTACCACCACTACTACCACTACTACTACTACTACTGCTGCTGCTGCTACTACAAAGCAAACTAACAATGCTGTAGAGTGCACTCACTGAGAAGCTTGATATATTCCTGAAGAAATTGAAGGGTTCAAAGCTGGCCGGCCAACAGGACACTCCAGCCAGGAACAACAGAATAGGACTCTAGGCCTTTTTTGGTTGTTTTTTGGAAGCAGTGCCATAATTAAGAACAATGGCTGTGGGCATTCATATTGTACCACTTGAATTGGAATTCTTGGACCAGCGCAAGGTGACCGAAAGCAAAAGCATTTGCCAAGAATATTTTCATTAGCTGAGAACAAAAGCTGGAGGCTTGTGGCCGGGTCAGCATTGGGTGGCATTGCTCCCATCAGCCACCATGCAGCTCACAGGACACCCAGGTCTTTAGGTTCTGGGAGGAAGTTGATTATAAAGGCACTACTGGGAGTGGAGTCTGAGGCTATGTTGGATTCAAGATAGGAAAATTTGTCTGTTCAGACATGGACAGGATTGAAGGAATATCAGCCTTTTTCTTTATTTCTTAGCTGGAGCAATTAAGGCTAACTTTCCTATTGTGGTTGATGGATATATTTAGTCCCCGGTAGAGAGCATAAAGATAGCCACCAGGAGGAAAAGCTGTTTAATAATACATTTGTGACCAGACACATGGGCTGAAGACCAGCCCTGTTACAGGCTGGTTAAACAGTAAAAATTTACTCTAAGCTGTTATGAGTTCTTCATTTTGAGTTACTAATAACCACAGATCTGATATCTGAGAGCTTCCAAATGCAGCTTTTCAGCACTTATACTTGTGCAGTTTTGCAATGTTTCACATCTCCCAGGGTTATTTCACCATTGCTTTGTCAAGTATGTGATAAAAATTATCTTTCCTAGTAAAATCTTTCCTTTTTCCTTGAACAATTCATAAATCACCTCTGCACCTAAATATGAAACAATATCTTGCTCTATTTTTCCCAAATTCATATTCAAACAATATACTGACTAATTTCCAATGACTCAGTGCATTTCACTAGAGTGGTCCTGTCATTCTGGAAAGGAAAAGAAATGAGAAGAAATCAGGAAAGTGTGAAATGTTGTTCTCCCACATAGCACAGTCTGAGAGACATACCAAGAGCTCTTGCTCATGATGGAAAAATAGATAACCTGTTAATAATTTCCTTTCACTAGTGTTCAAAATTCCTTCATCTAATGTGCATGAAAGTTTAGTTTAAGACAAGCTTATTTTTTGTTTGTTTTATAATATCCATGAATATTGCTTTGCTGAGAAGAAAACTTTAAAAGACTTTCAGAGTCTCCTGTCACCATAGGATGTGTTGGAGTCTTTTATTTATTCCCTTATGGGATCTGAGCCACAATTCCTTTATATTTCAAGTGATAACTAGGTAAAACTTAAAAAACCCCCAACAAACTAACTAAAAAATAAATTTAAAAGCTCTTTCCAGTAAACAAAGCACAAATGATTGGAAGCCAAACCACTACCTTCTCTGTAGGAATTGATAACTGAATGCTCATTAGAAGGCTATGATGCTGCTGGTCTCAGAAAAAAAATGTCTGTGTTACTTTCATCATATCTTGACCTTCACATACTCATTCACCTTTCCATGGGTAAAAGATGGTGGTAGCTGAATGAGCGCAGACTACAAGGATGGCACTTGGAGAACATCAAAGACAGAGATCTAGGTATGCATGGTGAGTAAAGAATATTCGAGGAACATTAAGGCCTAAAAGAGAGTCTGCCATTTTCACAAAAATGCCTTGGTTTCTCAACCAATAGGGTGCAATATTTGGTCTCATAACTGTAGTAAAATAAAGTCCAGAATGGAGAACCTTTGTTTTCGAACAAACAGGCAGCAACAAAAAGGACAAACAGAAATTTTGCTAAGCCTAAAAAAACCCAGAGCAGTCTGCCCACTGGGGAATACAGACTTGGCCCTTTGTATCTGCTGGTGGTATAATAAATTCTCCATCTCCAAACACTGTGAACAGTCAAAAGTTCACATTACATATTGGTTAGTGTGTGTCTTTAGTAAGTGGGCTGCCTATCCGAGATAACAAAATACCATGTGTTGCAGCAGATACTACAGTAGGGGCTATTCTTACTGAACAGCAGAGAAGATAATCACATAGACCTTATGTAAATAAGCAGAACACATATTACAGCTACAGTAAATCTAAGCAGCTTTCAATTTGCTCTTTTCTTTGCTGCCTAATTTTTCAAGACTACTGCTTAAACATGTATTTTTTCCCTCTCTTGCTGGAATACTTCCTGCCTTCTTCAGGTTAACTCTGCAGTTCTCCATAGGAAACTGGTCTTATATAGACTTTATATATGCACCTTTATGGTATTTAATCTCATTTAGAAAATAGTTCTGTAGTACTGCACAAATTATAATCAAATTCATAAAGTCCTTAAGGCAAGCACAATACGTGCTCATCTAAAAAGTCTCCCTAAGGTGTATTTATTTTTATCTGCCACCAGTGGTATATGTGCATGCATCTCTATGTGAGAGACGAAATGTTTTTATGTGCCTATGTCTGCATGTTTGTGTGTTCTAAAATATATAGCTGCATCTATTTTACATGTACACATCAGTATCTGGGGCTATGCAGAGCTAATCACATCTAGAAATGTCATTTGCTTAACATTGCCCATGAATACTAGAAAATACCCTGAAGAATTTGCATCTGTGTATCCTAAAGCAGATTGCATTCACTAATGGCAGCCCAAATTACAAGAGCTGAAAATTGGCTGATGATTGTAAAAGACAATGCGATTGAGGATACCATAAAAGAGACAGGAGGCCGCTCTTACTTTGGTCATCTACTAACATCCTTGGGTTATTAGCAAATGGCTTCACAGTATCTCCACTTCCATAAAACACCCTCCTTTACAAACTCAATTTAAACATGTGAATAGTAAAATAAAAGTAGAATATTTATTATAATTACCCAGGTGACAAAATATCCCATGTGGACATCCTGGTAGTCAGCCGTATCTAAAAATTAGAGTCATAAAGGAATCACAGAACAAGCTTCAAGCCTCCTGATAATGATTAGCTTCCTGAAGCATCTATTTTATTCCAATCACACTCTGTGAGGATTGCATGGTACACCTCTATGTTGAGAATTAGATCCTGATTTTACCCAAGTCCAACAGGCAAGAAAAAAGCTGTTGGTGGAAGAGAACAGTCACAGTTTGGCCACATTCCTGCTTCAGAACCACTGGTTTCAGCTGATTCCAGCTGATTTCGGCATCGCCTTCTGTGAAATGCTCACAAAGGCAGTATTTGTGATGTTGACATTTGCTCCTTGGGTGCCATCTTTTTCCTTTGGGAGCGAGATAAAGGCAAGTGATTTCCACTGTACAGATCACTGAACAAACATTTACGGCATTCAAATTTAATGCGGTAATTTTGGTTTGATTTGAGGCAATTATTTACCATAGTTACCATTACTCTTCAGTGTATTAAGGAGCTGAGAATTAGACCTCTGGGGTCTGTAATCCTATCTATGACACTGGGCTCATTAAATCAGCAGTAAGGGTGATGTCAAAATCAGCAGATTAGAAGAAAAACCCCTCACTATTGCAAATCTGCACAGCTCCAGCAACTTTGAGGCAGATAGACACCTGCTGAGGCACTGGGTTGGCAACTTCAGAGGAAGTGTGCTTTACTGGAGCAAGGAAAAAAAGATGTTTTCATCCTGATGTTCACACAGAAAGCCTACTTTTTAATTCTCTTTCTCTCATATCTGTCTCAGACAGGAGAATACTCCTGTGACTTGGGATGAGGATTTTTCCAGTACATGGAACACTAAACAGAGCCTTTTTTAAAAGCAGTGAAACTGAAGTAATACGTGAGATATGAGCAGTAATATCGTTGAATGAGACTTATTTCAGTGTTGCCTATGAGGCCTAAGTGGACCAACACAACTCTGAGATATTCTTGTTCTTTCTTGCTTTGGTGAAAGCTACATTTCTATTTGTATATGGAAAATGCAATTTGTGTGACTACAGTGAATATAAATGATGCATATATATGAAAAAATATAAAATACAAAAAAAATTCCTGTGCCAGTAAAGTTTCTGTCATAAATCCTAGAAATCAACAGACACATATTAAAATAGCACAGACTAGGGCATCAACTTTAATATGACAAATACAAAGAACCATTCAAAATATGATAGTCATTTCAGCATTTGCCCAAGAAATTACTTTTCTCTCCTCACTTGCTTCTCCAGTCTTTTGTAGTTACTTAGTGATGGATATCCTGTTTCCCTGTGTCTGTGTGGGAGGATGAGTGAAATGAAATGCAGTGTTTCAGCACACAAAGAGGGAAAAAAAATGTATTTAACTGCAGAGCTGAGAATGTCACCACAGATGTGTGCATAGCACCACAAGGTTGGACAACTCTGTATTGAAATGTAGATGTCAACAACAGGCAGGTGTATGCATAGGCAAAATATGCACATGAGCATGGAAAAAAAGTCCTAGTGTGTGTGTTTTGCCATCCACTGACATCCACTGACATCCACAGGACTTGACTCTTGGTGTCTATGCTAAGGCTGGGCCCAGAGTTTATGAAAAACTACCTATTGCCACAGAAGAAGGGCCACTTGAGGAGACAGTCTTTGTACTGGCTGCTTCTGCACTTTCTGCTGGGAACGAGCCCAGTTTCCTTCCTTTCTTTCCCCCTTTACCACTTTGAACTATTTCTGAGGAGATCGAATTCTACTCTGACTACATCTTTATGTCTTTGAAGCACAAAAGCAAAAATCACTTCCTTTGCGTGGATATTCTTCCAGGCACAGATGTAAGCTAGACCAAGCCTTTGAAGACTAACTTACCTTTAGTGAGGTGACTCTGAAGCTGCAAAATGAAGAAAAGGGGACACAAGCTTGTGTACATTCTGCAGGCTCCATGGGTGATGCACACTTAAGGCTGTCACGGGCCTCTTTCTCCAGGGTGCTTGGCATCCAGCACCAGGATTTTCTGGCTTTTATCTCAGCCAGCAGAAATAGCAGCAGTGGAAAGGCTCCTTCTTTCCCTCTTACGCCCTCAGTATGCAGAGGTAACACTAAACAACTCTGCTGTTTCAGCACAGGGTTTGCAGTAGAAACAAAAATTTGGGAAAGCCATGTACAGACTAGAGAATTGCCATCCAAATTTTCCTTCTCAGAAAAATTTGTACTCTCTCACATCAGCACCTATTACAAGATGACCCAAACTAGCGCCTAAGCTTTCACACCCTGCCAAAAAACCCAACACACTGTATGCACACAAATGTCTCTCTATAACCATTCTTGTGTGATGATACTGAAGAGGGAATCTTTAAAATATTGTCCTATTAACTTAACTTTAGAACCTGATTATTCCAAATAAATCACAATACCATTCGGCCACACAAGGGGCACCCAAGGAGAAGTGACAAATACTACAAAGAAAAAAAAAGATAATTTAACAAGAAGCAAGTTGTAAGGGGTGACAAAGTGTTATTTCCATAATAAGCTTATCGGAGCCTGGGTAAGTTCCTGAACAGGGTGTGGATTTGGCAGTAGCAAAGGAACAGGCCACACAAAGAATGTCTGTTTAGCTAATGAATGCCACTGAAGTGGTTGACTCCCATTTCTCTGGTTTGGATCCTTGCCACCTCTACTCTAATGTCAGACTTTGTTTAATTGGCAAATATACCTTCAAAGGATTGCAGAGCCCTCCATGCTGCTCCATGGGCTGTTAATATTTAATTGCGATTTGTTAAAGGCATACTAACAGTTGATAAAACTATGTGTCTGGGTGCTTTATTGTAATGCAAACCAGCAGCAGGACTTTCTGTGTTCTTTTTTAGGGGAGAAGGAGAATACTGTCTTAGAGAGAGGAGAGAAAAACATAAATTTATTAGACTTTTCCATTAAAAAATTCTTGGAAAGCATCACAGGCTTTCTTGCAAATGTATTTTGGAGGTATGAAATCAATGAAGTGATTTTCTTATCTATCTTTACTTCATTACAAAGAAAAGCAATTAATTCAATGGGAAATTACTGGTATTTACAAGAGGGAATTAGCTTTTGTCTTTTGCACTTTCAAATGTGTTAACAAATTTTGAATTTGGAGGAAAAGTTATTTATATTTGGCCCTTTTGATGATCACTTTGAGAATATAAAGGTAAGAATCTTCTTGGAATTTGTCCATGTGTATTACATTTGACTGAAGTTTCATTTCCATTGAACTTGCAGAAAGCAAGAAATAACATCTAGGATACAATTCAAAGCAGTACATCTGAAGGACTGTGTTCCATGAAGGACGTAAAATCACCAAAAAATGCCTACACAGTTTCTAAATACCACTATTTGTGTTAACTGAATGACAAAAATAAGTCTGTGTAATAGTCTTTATTCCAAAAAAGGTTACATTCAAGCACATGATAGAAATAACAATGTGAAAAATGAAAGATAGAGAGAATAGTTGGTAAAAAAAGTTCAGTGTTAGCCTAAGTGCATTTAACTAAAAAAGCACCCATCCGCACCCATTTCTTTGCTATGAAAATCCTTAGTTCTTTTTAATTAAATAAGTATTCTTTTACAGTAGTTTTTTATCTTCCTAAGAAATCTGAGTCAGCCAATAAAAAAAAACCATCAAAGACGTTACTTAGCACCTGTAAGCAATAATTTACACTGATGCCAACCCTTTGAAAGTGAAGGGGCACATTACGTTCTTGACATATGTGAGTAATTTCCCTTGAGTTCATTTCTTTTATTGCCATGTAGAAAATAAGGTTAATTCTCAGAGAGTAAATATGCAAAAGTATTTTTTAGAATTTGTTTTAAAATGCATCTGGTCAAAATGTGGGACTACATTTCTTCAGCTACTTTAGCCTATTACTTTCCACAACATCTGAAACATTGATAACCTTAAATTTTAAAAATTCCTTTGTGAATAAAGACAAAGCCACAATTTTTAGTTATAACACTGAAACCTCAGAGAAGTCATGTCTCGATTTATTGAACTCTTTTTTCTTCTTGCACATTTCTGAGGATGAGGGAAGCTAATCATCCCATATTATCTCCAGTTTACCTGATGAATTGCCAGTCATTTTTGAAAAGTTTGACAGTTTCTCTCCAAGAAAAGGCAGAGAAGGATTTGTCTTCAGGAGCCGTATGCAGCTGCTCCAATAACCTTACCCGGACAGGCGGAGGTTCTGGGGCTGCCCAGCATACAGGGCCAGTCAGCAGAGCCAGGGGATATCAGCCCTATTTGCAAGGTCATAACAAAACCAGGATCCAGAGCCTGAGGCTCAGGCAACTGGCTTATCCTGAGGCAGGAAAACCAATTTGGTTCTATGCTACTATTTTTTTTACATTGGGGGGTAAAATAAGGCATTTATGGGTTTGTTAATAAATTTCTTCATGGTGCTAAATGGGGGGACTTTGAAGCAGAATTGTCATACCAGCTCTGAAGCAAAGTCCATCTAAACCAGAGCTATAGGTTGATAGCTCTCTAGTCAGCAGTAGTCTGCTCTTTCTTAAATTCCTAGACTAATAATTTTTTCCAAATCTTGGGACTTTAATTAGTTTTTTTCAAAACTATCTATCTATCATGCTATCTATCACCATTCATATTAAATTTGTCTCCTCATTACTCATCTGTATGTGAGATAGCCCACAACAGCCTTGGTCACTGTGACCTGTGGCAGCAGTTTGCACAGAATCATCTAAAGTTCTGCAGAAAGCACCTCTTCTGCATCGGATGCACCTTTGACACTTCATCTCACGGAATGTTATCTTTCCTTTTGTTCTTGGATAGGGAGAATGACATATGAGCGAGACAACTTTTAGGAGACAGTTAAATCAGTAGTAAACATGATATATTAAATGAAATATAAACATGCCACACAATAATGCAAAAATCAAAAGCAAATATTCCTAAATATCAAGAAATATTTGTTTTACATAGTGTTTTTTTTCTTAGTCTTCTTTTCCTTTAAACACCTGCACAGCCACATTTCTCTGGGCAATTGCAGAAGTTGCTTACTCATGATTCTCTGCATTACTCAAGGTTAGCTCAAGGCTCTTGCAAAACATGCCAAGGTACCCAGCCCCCTGAAGTCCACAGGAGCATTTGCAGTACAGTCAAGCCCACTGAGTTGTGAGAGGAGGGAAAGAAACAGACCGACTGCATAAATGAGGAAAAAAAAGAAACAAATGGAGGGCAAATAAAAGGTATAAACCACTGTTTTACTGTCGAATTCCTCTCTGCTTTGGTTTTCTCTTGTTCTTTTACCCAGAGATTGGATTGAGACACAGGAGACGCAGTTCCTTCTCCTTACTTGAATGTTTATTATTTCTTATCTAAGTTACAACTACGCAGAATGTGCTTCTAAGTTAGCAAGGTGAAAAATGGCCGAGGTTGAGTTCTTCCAGGGCCTTTTGAAGGCCAAGTTATCCAATTATACAATGCCAACAAATTTATTTTTACTTATAACCCAATAACCTAATGCCCTGGCCTCTCCATTGCAGGGCTTTTTCACCCAATTACAAACTTACTCAAATGGAGAAGAAAGAAGAAGAAAGAAGAGGTACTAACCACCACTCTAATTCCACCATCTTGTTACCTGTGTATATATATATTACTATATCCCAAAACCTAAAATTCTGTATCTTCACCCAGTGATATAACACATTTCTATCAATTACACACTAACAATCTCAGTGTTATCACCTAGTTTTGGAAGCCTTTTCCAGGGTCTCAGATCAAATGCAGTATATTTTTGAGGGTCTGTGCTTGTCAGCTCTGAGAGATTAAAGCTCTCAGAATCCAGGGTTCCAACATTTTACCTGCTTTCCCTTTGGAAGGGTCTACTGGATATCCTGAGAGCAGTAACCTCTTCCAGCTGGTAAGTATTTTTGACACGGTGTTGCATGATATTCTCCTCAGCCAAAGAAGGAAATACTATCTTGAACAAATGACTCTATGATAAATGCACAAGTGATTGAAAAAAAATACTCAAAGAGAACTTGTCAACATTTCTCTCACAAACTGGCAACACATTTCTGTGGCACCTTCTTCTGTTCCTTACTTTCATTAAATACAAGAATGACAGTACAGAGACTGCTTGTGCCATTTGTAAGTCATACAGAGCTGGAAGCACATTGGAAGCTGTGGTTGCTGTTCAAGCGGATCCTGACAAATTGTAGGAATGATCCAAAAACAACACGATGAAATGGAAATTAAAAAAAGGGCAGCAGTTGAGAAAGGAAATTGAACACACAAACAGAACATCAGGAATAACTAGCTAGGCAGCATGTTAGAAAAAAGAAACGGTTGAGGCAGTGAGGTTAGAGTGGATCACAAACTAAGTCCAGGTGAAAAATGTGATGCTATTAACAAGCAGCAGGCTGTGGAGTAACACAGGGGAGGTAGTTACTCTTTATCTTGCACATGAGGCCTCAGCTGGAGTCCAGTTTTGACTATACTGCTATAAAAACAAGGTACCCAACTGTATAGAGTTAAAACCAGCAGAAGACAGATAAAAAGATGCTTAGATTGAAGCAGTATCAGGGAAAATATACCAAATACATTCAGTCTAGAAAGGAGAAAACTGGAGAAAGATAAACCCTACTGTAGTCTCCTCATCCCAAATCTTGCAGGAATCATCTATCAAAGCATTTGCATTCTGTGTCTAAGTGAGAATACATGGCCAAGACTGATATAAGTCTGCACCCAACTGGTGGTAAAGTTAAAAGGAATCTCTGTAAACAAAAGGCAGGCAAAGAACTAACTCGATAAAGCGCCATTTCTAGCCTTGATACCTGGGTCATTTAAAGCCCACTATCCAAAACAGATGTGGTTGCACCTTATGTTTAGGTTCAATTCACAACCAACCCATTCTTGATACTAGAGAGGCACTTCTATGCCCTTCCATTTCAAGGAACTGCATTTCTTTTTCTGATTCTTTCATCTGTTTTGCATATTTCTTCAGACTTAACAGGATAGCCAACATTTCCCCTCAGAAGCTTTACTCAAAGCTGCCTGAACTCACTGGAAACGCATCAAAAAGCGTTAACCCAACAGGGATTGTTTTCTAAATTTAAAATTCAGTCTATATTTGAGAAACAAAGCACTCCCAAAGGTTTTGCAGCACTTATCAAAAGGGCATAGCCCTCTCTGGACTGACTGAATGTTGTTTCCAGCCATCATTATACGCGGCTTAAGTTTTAGAAGGACAAGAATATACATTGTGTAAATACAGACAGGCAATGTGCAGCCCCAAAATTCCCTGCAACCAGTGAGGTAACACTGTGCTGAAATTAGAAATCTTCTTCTAACTGCATGTTAAGAGCTTTTTACATTAATTTTGGAGGTGTTTGATTTCTCAGTGTCACTAATGCCACATCTAGAGAGGATCTCTATTAACTAAGCAGAAATTGAGCCCAATCTGCTCCGCAAAGGAATAATTCTTTCTAAGCTGGGCTCATCTCCCAGCTCACGTCTTTTACACCACTAACATCCACATTTTTGTTTTGTTTTTTTGTCAAGGTTAACCATCCTGTGCATGATGCTTTCCACAGGGAAAACCCACCTTCACTCTTTTGTCCTGTTATAAAGAAAAGTAAAATTTCTAAATACTTCTCAGTCCATAATACCAGTTGCAAAAGTTCTCAGCTGTGAAAGTCCAGCGAAATATATAAAGGTCATAAGAAGATTATCAGTGATTTTGCATTCTCATTGCAAAGTGGAGAGATGCCAGCATAAACTGAAGCAGAGTTTGGCTTTTACCCATGCCCACTAGCCATGAAAACAAACACGAATTCCAGAGGGCACAGGGAGATTGCGTGGGAATAACAAAGAAGTTGGGGTTAAAACAGGTGTAGGACTGGTATGATGGTCCTAAAACCGTGCAGACACTATCTCAGGACTGATGGCAGCTTTGATCATCTCTTTGTTCAATCCTGGGTTAAAATAGATTTATTTTTTTTAGTATTCACTCTTCCACTCTTCTTTGCTGGAAATAAGAACTCTCTATTCTATTCTTCTCCATGTGAGGATATGTACCCTGCAGTAATTCTTCCTGTCTCCACATGAGATTGGAATTTCTGGCAAACCCTACATAATTCCTATACATTGCTGTAACTGTCTGCTTTGTACTTTATTCTTGTTTACTTCTTCTCTGCTCCTGTTGCTCTCAGATTTAATTTACAGGCATTGACCTGAATTAACCCAGTAATTTCTCTGAAATTTGGGAATGTAGAAGAGATTGTAGTGAATGTGGTATTTAAGACTGACCAGGTAATTATACTTTAAGTAGCAAAAAAAAAGATTTTTTTTTTTGGAAACACTGCTTGTCTGGTATAAGGTATATGTTTCATCTGAGACTGCATAATACATAATAATGTTTGATTCAGAAGAAATAAAAATAATTTACATTAGAAAAGTTAGAAAAAAAGCCCCAAAAAAGATGGTGCAAGTCTGTTTCAATCTCATAATTCACTTCATCATTTATTTCGCTAAGTTCAGACCATGGTCTCTGATAATGGGGCCTATTCACAGCTGATTCACAGAATAACATAATGTTCAGATTGCAAAAGTGAGGACAGAGCCAAGAAAAATGCATGATAGACCATCGTACATTTGAAAAGTTAACAGTTGTACATGGTTCATAGAAATTAGAGGAGAAAAGAAAACAAAATTCCTCATTTTTCTAACTGCTTGACCTTATTGTATTATCTTGCCTTTAAAAAATTTTAACACAGTTCATTATCCAAGTATAACATTGTTCTCAGGTAAATATGAAAAGCATGCTCACAATGCACAATAAACATGATTTGACAGTTTTTCATTTTGACTTTTTTTTTGCTTGCTTATTTTATAATAGGAAGGCTGAGGCCTATCTAACTTTTTCTCATTCAAGTATACTGTTAAGGGCCTCTGCTTTTAATACAACATAAGAAGTGTTTGAATGCTCTTTGTGTGATATAACAATTCCAGATTTCTGTAACCTGAAACCCTGGAGTCTGTTCTCTCAGTGTCTCTGGAAGGAGTTGGTCCACAAAAAAAAAAGGCTGCCAGAGTGATTCTGTCAGCATAAAATATTAGACAATGAGAAATGTCATAGGTGTTTTTGTACAGGAACCTCAATCTGCCTACCACTTCAGGAAAAACACACATGGCAAAATTTGAATATGTATTTACTATTATATAAATGTGAAGAAAATCAAAACAAGACCGAAAGTATTCAAAAATATAACATAAATTTATCAAATTAATTTTTACTGTGAGAATTTAGATGCAATTTCTTGTTCTGATAGAATCATTGTATCATTAAGGTTGGAAATCTAGTCTGAGATCATTGTATCCAACTATTACCCTTACACTGCCAAGTCCACCAAACAATAGCTCTTGGTAGGAAGGGAAAGATACATTCCCTTACTCACTTTTGAGCTGTCACTACACCTTTCACTGCCTTGGAAGGTGAAGGGAAAGGAGACGATAAAAGCATCAAAGAGGAAGTCTCAGTGGTGGAGGCCGGTATGACCATGCAAAATGGCAAACGGCTTTTATTACCTGTAGGCCACACGAAGCCAACTGCTACTCAGACCTGGGGCGGTGACAAGCCCAGACTCGGTGTCTGGCTAGAGCAGGAACACCGGGTGATTCAGCACACTGCTTAGGAAGCAAAAAAAGCCTCAGGGATTTGGTAGGAATAATGTCCCTGCATAACTTTCTATGCCTTGCTGCAGAGAGATTGTGCCCCTGTTTCCATTTGTAGCCAGACTGGTGATCCATGTGCTCTGAACAGTGAGCAAGGGCACAGGAACCCACTGGCTTAGCTGAGAAAGCTGCTGGTCTGCAGCACATCTTGCAAGAGGTGTCATGGTGGACTTGGGCCTGTGGGGGTATATCCTCTCAAAGTGGAGAATATCCAGTCTGCTTGGAGACATGAATCAGAGGAAAGACTAAAAGTCATAGAATCATAGAATTATAGAATCATTTAAGTTGGAAAAGACCTCTAAAATCATCAAATCCCATCATTAACCCAACACTGCCAGGTCGCTCACTAAACCATGTCTGTAAGTGCCAGATCTACAGGTCTTTTAAATACCTCCAGGGATGGTGACTCAACCACTCCCTTGGGCAGCCTGTTTCAATGCTTGACAACCCTTTTGGTGAAGAAATTTTTCCTAATATCCAATCTAAACCTTTGTGGCATAACTGAAGGCTGGTGGAAGGTTCCCCATGAGAGTTTCGAAAAGCTGTCAGCCACAATGACAATACTCAAGAGAGCACCAGTGGTAGACAGTTTGGGACAGGGCCTCATGGATTTTACCATGGACATGGTAAAAGGACAGAATAGATCACAGACTCACAGCTTCACCCTTGCTGCCACTTCCCACAAGCCTGGGAATGCTTGAATGTCACCTAGTGTGGGTGAAAGAGGGGAATCCTTCAAATAAGTGAAGTAACAGCATTGTAAAAATCCATACAGCAGCAAAATGACTTTGACTGTCCCTTACGCTGCTTCAGTGCAACTCATTAAGCTTGTGTTTCAATGTAATATTTGCTTAACTGTAATTATTCTCAGATGCAGACCTTCTTATGCTTAAATTCTAAGAACACAGGCACTTACTATTTGTGAGGTTATAGAACTAATACTCCAACAGTCAAAACAAGGAACAACTGTGACTTGGAGTCAAGGGACTCAAAAACCTCTTCTTTCTGCAAAATCAGCAGCCTGTCAGCTGCAAAGAATTACAAGCATTTTCAAGGATTTTGGCAGAAAAGAAAACATTAATAAAACGATTAACAGATTTTTCCCCTGCTCTTAATATGTTTAACACTCAACACCTTTGCTTACCTTTCAGCTTAATGTCACTAGTTCATTTATTTTTATAAAGACTGCTACAGGATATCTTGGTATAAAAATAGTTTACAAGGAGGCCTGTTTGGGAAGATCTCAATATACTGAGTAGCTGACTGATATGGAAGTTAACTACAAGTCAAACATTGTTCATTACCTGGTGGTGAAGAGGTCAAGCTTTTAGCCTATAGGCTGTGTTGGGAGTTCATCAGAAATCTAAGGCACATGTTTAATTTGCACCCAGCTGAACAGCTTGCACTTCCCTTGCAGCAGTGGGGATGGGATGCCCTGCTCTTGGCAGCGCTCCTCCATCATGGTCCAAGGGGCCAGGGCTTGTGCTGAGCCCAGAATATCGTATTCTGGTCAAATGCCCACTGAGATCAAAATAGACCATCGAACACCTCAGTGGCAAGATTTCCTTCCTCACAATTTCCAACATCAGGCTGCAGTTCACTATAACCAAGCCCTCCTCTTGCAGCTGAAATGAGAGTCTGATCCAGGTAAAACATTTACAGTTTAAACTACACTCATTCAATGAAATCCTATAAACTGTATATAAAGGACAGTTACAAAACAATTGAAAAATTTAGATGCACTCAGAACTTGTTAGGGCCATCTATGTTTTTAAGCTTTAGAAATTACATAGATGACTGATGAATATATTGAGGTGTCTAACTGTTACATAGCTATAAAAGACCAAAAGACCTTTACTGCTTTGGTGACTTATGTTACTATTTGGTCTCATCTTTTTTACATGAAACATGGAAAATAAAAGTTAGCATGTCTCTAATTACATTTTGAACCCTAAGAGATGGAAACAGCATTAGTGTTCAATTAATGCAGTAGTCAAAACATTGAATTATATTTTATTGGATTTTATTGCTATTATGAAGCATAGGAAAGAATACAAACCTTATAAATTTACCAGCATCTGCTCTAAAAATGTCAAAATCTTAAAAATTTAAGACAGCTTTCTGAAAACATTCATTCCACTGTACAGTGAAATTACTGCCCAAAGGTAAAGTGATGTAGCAGAGTTATTGCAAGAAAAACACATGTGGCACATTACTCACATTGGCAAAGCACTGGAACGTACCTTTGCTATGTGAATAACCCACCGACTTCAATAGGACTATTTATGTGCTTAAAATTAGAATACTGTTTAAATTAGGATACTGTTTAAGTACATTGCTGATTTGAAGCCACAGAAACCAGGTCAGACTCAGGGGCATGACATCATCACTTAAATGTTACATGTTAACACAATTCAGAGTAGAATTCACCTAAATAAATGTAAACATTTACACTGTAAGCACTGACATCTCAGCTAATTGTTTAGAGTATGAAAATTACCTATTTCCTCTTCATTTATGATAAAAGGAGCTTGAGGAGGTTATTAGCTTAGATATAGACATCTTCCACTACAGATAACCAAATCTAGATGAGATTAATGTCATTCTTGCCTCTCTTTTCTTTGTTATCCTGATTCTTTACGATGTGATATAAACTAAGCACTTGTCTCTTTTGAGCTAAAAAGACACACTGAAGTGCCTCCCTGTGTGAAGTTAGATCAAAATCTATTCCCATAAAGCAAGAGCCTTAATATTATGCTAACAAGAATCTACAGAAACCCATGTGTTTGTTTTCAAAGTGTTAATGATCTTCAGTTGTGAGGAAGCACCTGATTTCCCAGGAGCTGGATGATATAAACTAGTATGGAAAGAACTGCAGAAACAAGACTACTACATCGAGAACAGATATTTTATTGCATCATCTTGGTTTCTGTGGTCTTTATTTGTTATGAAGTTATGTTCCACCCCTTACTTATGAATTCAAATTTAATTTTAGCGATTATATCTAGGTACAATTTGAAACCTGATTCAGTGCTGTGAACCAGCTTTAGTGGAATTCAAAAGTGTTTCCATAGAGAAATCCAGCGCTTACCATAATGCCTAAAAGAATTTGGAAAATCATGATTTCCTAGCAAAGGGCTCAGTCTGTATGATGAAAGTCTTATGATATCTCAGGACCATTTCTTAGTTTCTGTATAAGCAAATCCTGCCATTATGTGTCTACAGACCCTGAAGAAAATACCCCCAATGCTGAAAGAATTACTTAAATCCAGCAGATTTAAACCTGTGCATGCCAGAATGCAACATTCTTCAGCTAATACATCCAACATCATCTGTGAAACTAGAGCTATGCATCCAAACGAGCTCACAAAGACAGTCAGCAAAGGACTGTGGAAGAAAACCTCTTCAAAGTAATTAGGCTTTCTTCAACCTCTTAATACTTAAAACATCTGCAAAAGATGGCTTTGGTATTAGTTTTTGTGGTGTTTCTAAAAAGCATGGACTGAAAAAGAGATGTTATTTCATGGCATATACAAACATTTTTATGTTCCCTGATTATAGTTCTGTAGGAGCTAACTTTCATGCCACCATCTGTAACTCACTGAGCTGACAGCCTTTATCACTTTCCTTCTGCTAATATTCCCCTCCTATAATAACTGCCCTTTTCTCTCCAACTGGCTAATTGACTATCACAGTCAAGCCTAGAATAGAGTTGTTATTATTCTCAGCATGTATTTAACTTGCTTTGATTTGAGCACTAGAAAAGGCTTGCTCAACACCCTCATTTTTCCTCTCTGTATCAAGAGTTCAATTAATTTTCTCTGCAAATATTTTTTCTCTTACACCCCAGTATGGATGTGTATTGGATGTACATGCAGTAACACAAATTTTGAACTTGATTCATTTAGTGTACGGGACTGTCTCTCTAAGATATAATCTGTCTGCCAATCAAGAATGTTCAGAGGAAAGTATCTAAAGCGTACTGTATCTTTTGAGGCTGAGTAATGAAGTTAAAAGTGGCTGACTCCTTTGTTCCTCATCCATATGGACTTGCATGTTCTCTATTTCTTAGTAATAGGCATGAATGAACTCAATGTAGTCAATAAAAATAAAATTTGGTCCAATCTTTACCTGACTCTAAGTAAAATGCTAGTAACAGTTCTAAATTTTTCAGAATTTTATGCCAATTCAGAGAACAATACTGAGTTGGAGTTAGTTGGAGTTAAGGGATGAGCTAATACAGGATTCTAATGAGTCATCAAAACTTAATGATGAGATTCGTTTGTTTTTTCGTGTCCGGCCAGTCCTTCCTGAATACCTGTTTCTGATTCAGATGATGATGATGAAGTTCAAATGAAACTGAAATAACAATATATTTGAATACTGTTCAAATGTAAAATTAGGTTCACTTTATTCATGGTCTATAATGTTCCAAATATTTCCAAGACTTCTGATAGCATTGATATAATATTGACTCAAATTTAAAACACTCTTAATTTGAAAGCTTTAGATTCATTGTTAAGGGCTTTATAATTCATTACTCCAGGAGTTCCTACAAAGTGTTTTTCCCAGATATAGATGTAAGTGAAACACAAGTTCTCAGGACATAATCCTTCGGATCTTGGTTTTGTTTTCAGTAAATATCTTTCCCTCAGACTTCTATGTTCACCTTTCTTAAAGTTTCACAGCAAAAACAAAGAAATAATAAGTTTCTCAGAAAAACAAAATGTCAGAAACGGTGAAAGACCAGTTTATTGTAAGAAGATGTAAGCTAGAGAATTAAGGAAATTTAGAGATGTCTTGAACATAGTAACAACTTCACTTATACTATCAGTAATTGGTAATAATGATGACTATTTGGTTAATTATGGTACATCCCTGTCTTCTTATGAAACATGGGTGAAAAAGTTACTGTTCTGGCCTTCTTGGAGCTGGGAACTGCTTCTCAGCCTCCCATATTTCTGGTAAATGTCACACCATCAGACTATTTAAAACCAGCTGTGCAATTAAGCTTGTAATAATAACAACATTGTTTCAGGAAAAAAAAAAACGAACATTAAATATGTACCCTTTCAATAGGACATTCACCTGGAATATAGTAAATCTGTGTTCATGTTTCATGTCATGCAAGTTTTACATTGGAAGCCTGTTATCCTGTGCCTCAGGGCAATGGGACATTGGCCAGACTCTTCATCTCTGCAGTTTTTGTCTAATTATAACCCTGAAATCCTTTTTTGACATCATGAAGCTTTCCAAAAGTAATTCCTTGGAAACTTTCAAATTTCTATAAAAAGTTAGGTTTTGAACATTTACCTTTTGCAATGAACATCCATGCAGTCAAAAATTCCTGATCAGTCTACTGCAGTTTTTTTTTTCCCCCTCCACTTCTTATAAAAAAACTCTTCCTGGAGAATTATAAAATACAGCTAGCCAGTTTTTTAATCTAATCTGGTTTGGCTTTCAGTATCTAAGTTGTACAAAGTTTGCCATTGTGTGTTTCTGAAAGATTTATGAACTGTGGTTTTCCTTAACTAAGTGAAAGGATGTCTTCCTTAATTTAGATTTCCCTGGCATGTCCAGCAAACAATGATTCATGAAAACCTTATTTTAAATTCTCCTTTACAGAAAGGTTTTTCTTTGCTCTGTTCACAGAGAGAAAATTGACCACAAGCTTGTCTCCTGCAGAAGTGGTTTCCTCATCATATCACTCTTCCAGCAGAGGAGAATGCTTTTTTCATCCCAGTAGAGGTAGGTTAACCAGAGAAGAAAAATGTGTCCAAAACAGATTAAAAAATAAAAAATAAAAATTAAAAAAGAAAGTTTTTGTAATGATCAGGAAGCAATGTTGCACATAACACATTTAGTAATTTAATGAGAACTGTTGTAGATTTTGCATATTCTTAGTTTGGGCCATCTTCTTGGCTACCACAAGCTAGGTATCAAGGTATCAGGATGGATATCAGAAGAGTTACTTAACAGTCTTAACACTTGATAATCTTGCCCATCTATTTAAAAGTAAACTCTCTTTACAGAAAAAAAAAAAGAGGGGAGAAGGGTCTTAATAATAAATAATAAATAATAACAACAATAATTCATTATATGTCCCACCATTCATGCCAATAAGCATAATTACAAAAACCGAGGCAGGTAGACTGCACCAACATAGTCGTTATTTTAACAGGAGGAAAAAGAAGGAGCTTTTCAGAACTAAACAACTATTTCAAGGTTTTATGCAAATATATATACTTCATGTGATCCAAAACTAAATATTTAATTTTATTTCAGTGTTGTTTATCTCAGTTATTTAATGTAAGTTATCATTAATTTAGGTCACTTTTTCTAAGGAGTAATCCTTAATATTTTTAACCTCTCTTATCTCTTTCATTTGTTTCCATGATTGTTCTCTGAATTTTACTCTGATTCTTAAGTAGGTTTGGTACTCCTTCAAATCAATTTTGGTGTGAAACTGGTATTTTCCTGAAGCTAAACTGATCCTTTGAGTAGTTTCCTTGAGTAGTTTCTCTGAGTAAGTTGAACAGTCTGTTATCTTTCACAAGTGCCAGCTTTCACTAAAGAAACAGCAGGGTCTCTCAATTACATATATAAATTGTCCAATTTTCTTCTTGTTTACAAGAGCTTCTTATTGAATTTTCTGGAATTCTGCATTCCACAAGGAAAAAATCATGTTGTTTTTTGCCACAGGTACTATGCATGGATCCTAATTTTCCTACTAATTTTGATATTGCTGTCGTACAGATCCAGACTTAGTTCTAGAAAGCACATTATAACATATTCACTATTTGTAATTTAAAAAAATGAACCATAGTTTCTTTCTTCTTAAGCAGCTTAAGAAATTCTAGTAATCTTTACACATGATCTACAGGCAATAACCCTTATCTCTGGAAGAAAAATCTCTTTCTCCTCAAGGATGAGGATAAATCCGAGTCATCTGGTCTAGTTGGCGCCAAAGTTAAGAAGAGATATTGAAAAGATTATCAGCCTATAATTAGGGATTTATAATTACCTAATTAAAAGCCAAATCTTCTCAGGCCCAACCCAAGAATTTCCATTCAAACAAGTAACAGCTCTGAGTATGGCGCACTAATTGGAGGGTCCAGCTGATGAGGGCTCTAATCTGGAGAGTGGTCTGGTTTCTTCCAGTCATTCTTAATGCAGTCCTACCCAGAGTGAGGCTGCTGTGACCATTGCTTCCATGCCATGGCAGCTTTAAGAGTGACACAGTTCTTCTTGTCTTACCATACTCTTCTTGGAGGTCTCAATCACTTGACACTATATCTGATAATTTGGAGAGGTTACATTTGAGATGGAGTAGAAGAAAGATCCACAGATCACCTTAAGTTTGCAGGGTGTGAATTCCAGCAGTGTTGAGTGGATTATAGCAATCAAATCCAGGTTTAGGACTGTAGAGAAAGCCATCTGTTGTTTGTATTTTGAATCTGAATGCATAAAATATAGGGGGAATCAATCATCTGCCAAAACCATTGACATTCTAGCTAAGAGTGAACAGCTTCCTCAGCAAAAATTAGGCTTTTTGTTGGGCAGAAAATCCAACTATTGATTTATGTGGCAAAACGACAACTGATTAATCCTATCAGAGAACTTTAATTAGATACATGCTCATTTGCTATCCTTGTCCCTGGACTACTACTGTGTGCAGTATTGGCCTGCATTTGGACTTGCTGGTGTCAGCACTGCACAGTCAGTTACAACATGCAATGTCACCACTTGCAGAAATACTGCAATTGAGCCAAAAAAGCGATTTAAGCTGAAATAAATTGATTTCTACTGAAGTTTTAAATTAAAAAAAAAATAGTAATTACAGTTGTACTTTGTGGTCTTTAAAAGTATTTTATTACACAAACCCACAAACAAAGGCCAGATGGTGTAATACAGACATTTCAAAGCCTGAGTTAGAAAATCCAATCATGGTTCTCAATGAAAGCTCTCTGCATGAAATTTAGATTTGATGCAATGATATGTAAGATGCTGAAATTTATCCATACAGTTTGAGACAGAGCTGCAAATTTGTACACCTCTCTTCTTTCACAATGCAACTGCCTCAGGGCCAAAAACCAAATGATTGTGAAATGATAATGTTAGACGAGATCTATATATCTA
The DNA here is from genome assembly GCA_013389985.1 of Dryoscopus gambensis. Taxonomy (NCBI): domain Eukaryota; kingdom Metazoa; phylum Chordata; class Aves; order Passeriformes; family Malaconotidae; genus Dryoscopus; species Dryoscopus gambensis. The sequence goes on along the minus strand of WEIT01004564.1, from coordinate 5,075 downwards.
TATCAAAAAGATGCCTTTTCCATCTCTACTCTCCAGAATTATTTAAGAGATTGCATATACAAATTTCATTAGATTTTCAAATGTTTTACAAGAAATTCAAATATTGACAACTAAGTCTGATCACCTCATTGCCGCACTCTGTTTTTAAATATCCCAACTACTTTTTCCCTTCTTTCACTTTTACAAATAAATTTAAATAGTGTCTTCCTCTACTCATTCAAACAATGATGACAAATGAGTTTGCAAATCACATGAGATGTAGCTTAAAGATATTATTTGCTGAAATGCTGATCATAGGAGTGTTTCTTTCCACCAAAGTTTTGATCAAGAAGAGGTTAATACATACATCAGTTGCTATTAAGGCTTCTATTCTGACAGACTTGTCTAAGGATGTCCTAGGTAGAGTGAGCAGCAAGCACATCACTAGTTTGTTCTACTTTCTATCAGAGGTAGGAAAGCAGTTCCTTCTCAAAGGATGCCAAGCCTTTTCAGATCCTCTCTCAAGCTTGCCAGTAAAGGCAATCTAAAATACTGAATGATCATGTTGTCAATAGATGAATAGAGAGGTGAGGCCTGAGGCATAAATGCGAACACGTAGCTTTAAAAGAGGGGAAAAAAGTTAGACTTCGTATTTGAAAGCAGAAATAATGGAAAGCTTTCGCTTTCCATATATAATCCAGGATTATATTTGACTCTTGGAGGTGATGCTAAATCATTTAGTAGATAGACAAATAGACTTTCTTCAGACTGACCCATGCATGTGTCTGTGGTGTTTGAGCATATTCAAACAATGGGACCTGGAAAACACTTTATAGAGAAACTGAAAGGGCTGCAGCAGTTTAGGTCATAAAGAAGGAAGATAAATTAGAAGGGGAGTAATAAAATTACTTGAAAATGAAGAATTACAAAACCTCATTGTTGTTTCAGATTCCCTGTCTTTTCTCCAAGAAGTGATTGCCCCTTGCTTGTTCAGTCATTACGGATGCTGTTCCAGTTCTCTCAATACCCTGACTCCCTCAATGTCCTCCTTGGTCCCCTGTCATGTACCCAGCTTCTTCACATCCTGGCTTTAGAATGCACCTGCATTTATCAAAGAGTTGTCTTCCAGATATGGCAACTGCTCCAAGGTCTGGTCCTCAATTTATTTACACTGGATATGTGCCAGGTCATTTCTTCAGTCTTGTGCTGAAACGGCTCAATCAGCTTTCTCCCAGAAGAAAGACAGCTACAAATGATAAAACTATGCACAGCAAAGCATGTTCCAGCCAGATAACATGAACGTTAATCATGCCAGGTTTAGCATCCTCTGCTTAGCAAAATCCTCCTGGGTAGGTCTTTTCCTCTCAAGTGCCTCCCAGTGCTGTCTTAGGATAAGCATCACACATGCTCAGAGATGCTATAACAAAACAATTCTGCAAAATCATGCTCTCACCCAAGATTACTAGGACTTAAATTCACCTGGAGTCCAGAGAAATCCATAGGACCATAGAATGGTTTGGGTTGTAAAGGACCTTAAAAATTGTCTTGTTCCAACCTCCCTGCCATGAACCAGGTAGCTCAAATTTGGCCTTGAACACTTCCAGGAAAGGGGCATCCAGAATTTCTCCAGGCAACCTGTTTCAGGTTCTCCTGTTAGAGATATTTATTTTCCTACTAAATTATTATATTTAATTATATTTAAATTACTCCATTCTTCTTCAACACTTAAATATTCTGCTTTGTATTTCCATTATGTATTGATTGTTGTGTTTTAATTAATTTCCTTTTAGTTTAATAATAATTAATTTCTAGTGATATCTCATTTCTATTTGCCGTTCTGGTTCAGATAGTTCTAATAACTGACAATGGTGTGATGCATTATTTAGTATACGAATACTAAATAATTGCAAAATCTCTAACTTAGTCGTAGAATTACTCTAAAAATGTCCGTTTTGCAAACATTAGAGTAGAAAAATAATAGGATAAATCAGTATGAAAATACAGGTTTCATTTGAATTACTGATTGATCTTACTGGATTTGTAACATAACGTTAATATAAACATGGTGTATCCAGAAACAGATCTTTTGAACTAAGCTTCTATGAAAACTTTACTTCAAAACGCTGCCCCTCAAAAGTTCTGACAATTGGGAAAAGGGCAGAACCTTCATGCATAAAAGTGTTTGTTGTCATGTTCATAGTAGTGACTGATAATTAAATTGGGTTTGCAACAGATGGGAGGAATGTAAGTCAGTTTGTGGCAGAAGGCAGACACGCTAGCTAATGAGAAATCACAAAATTGTACTGCAAACAGTTGACTGAGGTGGGTAAGAGAGCTGTGTCTGTTACTCAAACTGTATTTCAGTTAAAGCTATGAATATTTTAACAGCAGAATGAGCAGTACTCTGCAGTTACTCAGGCATAATGGTATGTATAACTATAATGCACATTTCTGATGTCCTTTAACATATCTCAAAGAGACTAAAGGAATCTGCACATGAAAAGTGATTAAAAAATATGAATTATACTTTAACCAAGTAGGAACTATCAAAGGAGTGTGATAATGGGTCTGCAAGATTTGATTGAAAAATAACTATATCTAAATAAACTTTATAATGTATTTGCCAGAATGTGAACTGGTGATTGAGTTGGTCACTCATATTTGAACTCTAAAAAGTAATGGCTATTCTGTGGTCTCTTGGTTTAAAAGACAGGTGTCTACCAAAGGAAGGCAGGAGCGCCCCTTGGAATGGGAAATGCAACCCCCTTCCCACCGAATTATTATAAATTTGATATTGAGGGGCTTTCAGGCACAGATATGAGAAATGGGAACAGTTCTTTATTAGGAAAATTAAAAAAAATACAAATGCAATAGTACAAAAAAAGAAAACAAACAAACAAAAAACCACTGACAGAGTCAGAAAGACAACCTGATACCCTGTTGGTCAGGGTGTTGGTAGCAGTCCGATTAAACAGTGGCTGCAGTCCTTCTGCAGTGGTTCTGTTGAAGCAGTGATCCTGTAGAAGGGTGTAGTTTTCCACCGGGAATCCAGTAGAGAAGAAAGCTGCTCCTCTGGGAACCCAGTGCAAGAGGCTCTTCCCTCTGCTGCAAAACCCCAGGCTTTATCCAGGTGGGAATGCTTGGCTCCTTCACCCAGGGCAGAGCATCTCACAATGGGATGGTGAGTCATAAGGCAAAGCATTGGTGGGCCCAATAACAGGAGATGGTCCAGGAGTGAGTTATCTGTGAGTCATGTGGCAAGGCGTTGTTGGGGCCATTAACAGGAGACGGTCCGGAGGGAGGAGGCAGGGAACATTGCCACACCTGGTTTCAACAGCTCATGAAGATGGTAATAGAACACACTGTAACCCAGGACATGTGGAAACAGTGAGCTTATTTCTTGAAATGATAATTAAACTATATGTATTTAAACAATGGTAGACAGCTCTATATTTCACAAATAACCTTATAATGTAAATAAGAAAGAAGTGTGGAGTTACTTCTGTATCTACATAGAGATGACACTGGAGCAATTCAAGAGGGTGTTATCAAGAAAAACTCCTTGACAATGAGATGTATATGATGATTCCCTGATTATCTGGTAAATGCCCTATTTCATAACAAGTCTTTGCGGAATGAAATAGGGAAGAGGTCTGCGAATGAAAGTTAAAACACTTGGACATCAGACACATCTCCAGCCAGATGAAATACTTTTGCTCAAGAAAAATGCTTGATGCACCACACAAAATAATGGCTCTGATAAGATGGCTGGTATTCGGAAATACCAGAGGTGGTCATCAGGCATCTTCTGATTGTGGTTGCCAGGCCTACTGAAAGCCCAGAACAGTCACCCTGAGATCACTGTCCACCCTGCTGCATTTCAGTAAGTCAGGCTTGCTGGGATCAAATGCACAACAGATGCTGCAAGTGCCCAACAAAGTGGGCTCCTCACATCTGTGTCAGGCTCGTGGGTACAGTTTGTCTGACACTCTGTCTTGGTTTGAAAGACCGGCATCTACCAAGGAAGGCAGGAGCATCCCTTGGAATGGAAAATGCAATCCCCTTCCCTCCGAATTGTTATAATTTGAAATTGAGGGGCTTTCAGGCAAAGATATGAGGAATAGGAATAACAGTTTCACTAATACATATATATAACAAAGCAATAATACAGCAGCACTGGTTTAACCTGACAGAGTCAGGGTACGATCTGTCCACCTGCCGGGCAGGGTGGTGGTAGCAGTTCGGTTAGGTGATAGTTGCAGTTCTCTTTGAAGTGGTTCTGTTGAAGCGGTGATCTTGTAGAAAAGGTCTGGTCCTCCTTGGAAAGTCCAGTGGTGGTTGTGTAGCTCCTGTCCTCTGGGAATCCAGTAGGTAAGGCTGCTTGTCCTGTTCCAAACCCCAAATTATATCCAGGTAGGAATACTTGGCTCCTTCCCCCTGGGTAGAGCATCTCACAATAGGATGGTGAGTCATGAGGCAAGGCATTGATGGGCCCATTAACAGGAGATAATCCAGAGGGAGGAGGCAGGGAACATTGCTACACCTGGCTTCAATAGCTCATGAAGACGGTAACAGAACACACTCTAACCCAGGACATTATTCACCTCTTATTCTATTACCATCTACATCATCCCAAAGCAATACCTTCCTTAAACTCTACACACACACACACACCACACACACACACATATAAAATGAAACCCTGCACACACTTCTCACTTAGAATAAGGTCTCCCTCCTACACAATGGGTTTCCCCATCCTTCTGCTTTACACACCAAGTGCAACCTGGTCCCTGAGCAAAAACAACCTCACGGATGGGCTCGTCTTTGCTGCAGGCAGAATCAACCCAAACAGTTTTTCCAAGCATACCTCTCATGTGTACCACCAGAACCTTATCCCCATCNCTGGGCAGAGCATCTCACAATAGGATGGTGAGTCATGAGGCAAGGCATTGATGGGCCCATTAACAGGAGATAATCCAGAGGGAGGAGGCAGGGAACATTGCTACACCTGGCTTCAATAGCTCATGAAGACGGTAACAGAACACACTCTAACCCAGGACATTATTCACCTCTTATTCTATTACCATCTACAT
>WEIT01004561.1:0-17715 GCA_013389985.1 Dryoscopus gambensis | reverse complement strand
TCCTCCACAATCAGTGATTAAACTTGGTTCATTTTCTTTCTTTTTTCTTTTTAATGGAAAAAGGGTGAGATGTTGCCCTGTTTTTCAGCCTTCTGATTGTTTTGCATAGTTTTGGAGTCAGAGTTTTACAGTTCCCACAGTTTCATGTAAATAACACCTGTTATTGTTCTAGTTGCTTTCTTATGTTGGCATTCCTGTTCTATCAGGAGAAAGGTTTGATGGACTTTCTATGTAACCAATATGATTGAAGAGGTGTCACCTCAATCTTCCAATCCACTGTCATGTTCAGATTTGTATATAAGTATCCTTTAGAGAAATAAAGTGGGATTACCCCTTTGACATTTGACCAGAGAACATGCATCTTTACTGTGTCCACTAGCAACATTTTACTAATTTAACTATGGGGTTTTTTGTTCTAAGTCCATCAATACAGACTAGCAGTACTCAATTCAGGAACCAACGTTTCAGGCAAGAGGAGAAAAAATTACTAAAAGAGTCCTAATCTGTTTTCTTTACTTTCTTTCACATTAAGTAACTACATAGCCTTAATAACAGGTTTGGTTCCCCTTGCCTTCATCTCTTTGTCCTAGATTACAGAATCACAGAATGGTTGGGAGTGGAAGGGACCTCTAGAGACCACCTATTCCAACCCCTCTGCTAAAGCAGGTTCATCCAGACCAGGTTGCAGAGTATAGCATCCAGGAGGGTTTTTAATATCTCCAGAGAAGGAGAGACCACAACTTCTCTGGGCAGCCTGTTCCAGTGCTCTGTCACCCTCACAGTAAAGTTTTTCCTCATATTCAAATGGAATATCCATTTTATGCTTGTGCCCATATTGTCACCTCTTCCACTGCTACTTGCCAAAGATTAAATTCTAAGACTCTCAGCACAGAGACTAGACAAACACCAGCTGCATATCAGTAATTGTCACCAAGTTTTTAGTGGAACATTTATACGCAAGGATTGAGACACACCCGTCTTGGGTAACCAACTTTATCACCTGCAACAGTTGACTTTGCCTCCTCAGAAGTATTCAGTAGTAGGAGGATACTGGCAGTAAGTACTCTGCTCAGCAGCTAGGGAAGATCATAGGTTTTGTTAGCGTGGATTTACTTAAGTGGGCAAATACAACTGCACAACCATCTGTAGGGGCTTCTCTTTGAATCAAGCAGGTTGTTTTCTCTACTTGAGTTTGTCTGTCTTTCTCACTACAGTCTAATAACTAAGAGGGAGAGCATAGCTGCAGCTTTTAGTGGGAAAAGGTTATTTTAAAAACTCTTTGATGTAAAGTTAAATGTGATAAACCAAAAAGCATTGAAGGTGAGGAGAGTTAAGCGTTTTCTTCCAGCATCAAACAGAAAGGCAAAGACCAAAACAGAAAAAACATCTTGCTTAGGTTTATCACTGTTGCCGCTGCAATTTCTCTTTAATCAACAGGTCTCTTACTGCTATCTTCAAATATTTTACAGAAGTTTTGCGTCATTCAATGAATAATGCAGTCTTATTACCCCAAATGCTGAAATATTGAGGTGATGCCTTCTGACACAATCTGAGGCATGAGAAAATTGTTTGACTTCCACAGAAAATAAAAGAACGTCCAAAGTTCATTAGGTGGGTTTGGGGTTTTTGTTTTGGGAGTTTTTGGGGAGTGAGGGGGACATTTATAATTGTTTTGGTTTGGGGTTTTTTTAGAGGGGGGTGTTTTGCTGTTGGAGGGCAGGGCGTTTTTGTTTTCTTGGGTATTTGGGGGTGGGGGGGTGTGTTTGTTTGTTTTGTTGTCCCCTCCACCACTGCTATGTGTTTTCTTCATCAATAGAAGGAATGTTGTTTTCCTAACTACCTATTACTCCCCCAGTGTACTTGAGTTGCTATTTCTTTCCCAAATAAATGAAGGTGTTTACAATTCCATCCTGTAAGGTAATTCAGGCAAATCAATACTAGAGGTTGAATCTTCAGCATACAATAAACATACCCGCAGTATTGCTTGTGAATACATGCATAGGTACGCAAGGCCATGGCATTTCACAGCTCTTCAAACTGATATGCACTTAGACTTCTTTAATGCTTTCATGAATAGCCCATTGAACCCTACACAACCCTGTACCTTCAAGTGTTTTCTGCTAAACAAAAACAACTGCTATTCCCTAAGCAAGAAGCATCAAAAAATTATTTTTAGATGTTTCTATTCAAGTTCCTGTCTGCTTACAATAGTTTAATTAGTCTTGTACCAAGATGACTTTGTCTGCCACCAGAGTCTGAAATGAGATATAGTGGATGCCTTCCCATGTTAAGGAGCTGTTCTTTGAGGATATGGAAACAAAAGACAAAGGGCAGACATGGCTGCAAGATCTCCTTGATTTTCAGAACTCAACAACACATTCTGCTAAAGACTCCAGAATTAATCCCCTTGAGATTAAATTTAAATATTCATATTTTTTTTTAAATTAAAAAGCTTAAGGAAACGCCAGTGTCTGTAGTAGTTGCCTTGGTCATTTAATGACATATGTAAATGTACCTTTATTTTCCAGATTTAGAGTGCTTATAATTTGAGCAAACAGCTAGGAAGGCTGTTCTTTGGGTTTTTTCAACAGGGCTTCTTTTACCCTTGAAGAAGGAGAAAAACAATAGGAATATTAAGAAGGGAGAATGGGAAGGGAGAATAAAAGGGAAAAAGATCCTATCAAGACCCAGATATAAAGAAGAAGATCTATTTGCTTGTTGCGCATCAGCCTTCCACAGTAATACATTATACCAACACCTTGCAGCTATAATGCCTAAGAGCTCCATCAAAAGAGTAACCTCATGCAAGAGAGCTTTGTTTTGAAATCTAGATTCATTTCCCATTTTGGTAGCTTGAGTGACTCACAAATATTTATATATCTATACTGCAGAGAACATAAAACAAAATTTTAAACCACTTTGGGATGAGAAAAACTTTCATAGAGATAATTTTTATACAAGTCTATCACCCAGCTTGTAGAGTCTCATTTCAAAACAACATCAAGCAATGGAGCAGCAGAGAAATTGTCACTTAGAAAAAGACACATATTAATATGTCTGTAAGGTTTTTTGTGTGGCCATTTTTTCAGAAGTGAGAAATGTTGTGCAGCATAATGGAGGGGAATAAATAAAGTAGCACAGAAAAAACAGACAAGGCAAGTCCAAATTCTAAACAAAGTAAAAAGCTGCAGTAAAGTCTATTCACTTTTCCTTTGTTATTTAACTACAACAGCCAGAAAAGTGGGGAGGAAAAATCATGTTGTGTAATAGTATGGCTCCTACTAGTTTACTTCTCTGAAAGCAGAGCTGAGGAATACCTGAATCCTGAGATCTGTGAGCAAAGCAAGAAACTGCAACATAAAACTTGATGGTAAAAGAAGAAAAAGCTAACAACAGTTCAAGCTAAAGACATGTTTTGTAGCTCCTTGATAACTTTGTACATCTATTGGATTCTAGTATTGTAATGCAATAAAGTATTGTCAAACCATTTTAAGACTTACTGTCTTATTAGATGGCTATTATAAGACATACTAAGATTTGCTTTTCCTTCAGCACTGCATACTTCCCTTTATGTTTTAAAGATTAAATAAACATCCCTAATTTCAATACAACCATAAAAATAAAGTAAAATCCACACTTGTAAACTTCCGGTTCCTCATCTTAATGAACTCCCCAGCCCACAGACTTTTCAGAGATCATTTTGAACATGACCTAGTGCCTCCTTGAAAGGGGCTTCACTGCTTGCTTTGAGAATGGCACAACTTTCACCAGCCTGTGGGCAGAGCTGAAGGGAAATAATCTCCTTTGGAAAATAATTCCATTTCCATTTAGCCAGAAAGCTATTTTTCTTTTAAGGACGTGTCACGGGGCACTGCCTTTATTCTAGTCAAAAGCTGAAACACTGTAATTAACCCCCAAATTTATTAAAAGGGGCAGGGAAAATCACATTAAACAAAATATATGGTCTGTACTGCAAATATTATTTAACTATCGTCACTAATTCAATTCAGAAAGGGCGCATCCTGGATTAGAGCCAGTAAAATAACAATCTTACATTTCTTTCACACCATCCAACCCAGCCTTGTCATCTTGGGACTGTCTGTCTGACAGGTCTTCCTAAGGTACCTACTGTGGGCGCTTGTGCCAAAGACCAATCCCACAACTTCCATACAGAGCATCACTGGAGATCTAATGTTGACCTCACAGCCACATCTTATCATTCCTCACTGCTGAGAGCATCTTTTGGAACTAGTAAAGTCTTGCAAATACAGCATACAGTACTAAAGAGCTAGAAAAGTTCGAAAATACTAAATCCTTACTTTATATGCAAAGTTACAAATGCAATGTCAATTATTTCAATGGAACATTACTCTGCTTGGTGCAGGAGACCAGTTAGAGATTAAATGTAGATAATACCCATGAGGGAGCTGTAAATGAAGATACAGCTCAGACTTACTTCTTAGGTTAAATTAGGCATTGCTGAGCTAACGCAACTGCTAGTAAGAAATAGGTAAGTTATCTCTATACCCACACAACCAGAGTGTAGATTACTTGCTAGAAAAAATGATATATGCACTTATATTCCCTCTAAGACTCATCCAGTTTGGTAGCCTGCATCAAGCTTAAGACAGGTGAGAAAAAACCCAAGTTATGCCTTCATGGAAATGTACAGGAACCTACCTTCATTGCATGACTCATACCTTCCTTTATATAGTAGCACCAGAAGTCATTGAAAAGAGATTTCTGCCAAGGTTGCTGCTTTTACTTTCTGAGAGTTTGAAAACTGAATACTTGCATGTTTCACCCTTTTAAATATAACTTCTGAAGGTCAGCAATGCCTGCTGAAAGACAACACTACATCACTCCGAAAAACTACAAAAAAAGGTGAAACACGTCAGTGCTAATACCTACTGGTCCCAGTATGGCAAGGAAAAAATGCAGCTGCCTGTGTAGAAATATATATGGATTATACTTGCTGCAGACACTTGATACCCATGTTCAAGGGGACACAATTAATTAACTGGAAGGCCACCCTAATTAAAGCAAAAAGGCAAAAGCAGATCACACTGGCAAAGAGTAAGAAAAATTAACGTGGCCTGAATGGCATTCAGAATATTGAAAAAGCTAATAAAAGGAAGGATGACTTGTGCTTGCAGCAGAAGGTGCACAGCATGTGTGCTCTGCTGTTAGCAACAGTGCTGAATCCTGGATACAGACAAAACAAATGGGAAATCAATGCAAAGAATTCAGGGATGATGCCAGAGGACAAGAAACAACTTGAATATTCTGCAAAGGAAGACACTAAAGTCTCATTTAGGTGCAGAAAAGGGAGTTCCATTTTTCAGAACAGCATCCCTTGGGTGTAATCCAAGGACAACGTGCAATAGAGTTGACACAAAAATCTCCATGTTCAGCCACTAGGCTTTTCCTTAAGAAGAAATACATGAAAACCTTGGTAGTTTGAGGTGCCTTAGATTCATTCTGGGAGTGATGTTTCTTCTTAAAATCAGAAAAAGGAGCTTTCCAAAACAGTCTCTGTTTTAAGCAAAAAGGAGTCAAGTTTTACCTGTCTTTGTAGGAAGGCTTTAGTACTGAATGGCTGCAAGAGAAAGTTGCTCGGACTTAGATACAAGAATTTTGGCAAAACAAGAATCCTACAAAATCTGTGTTTGCTGCACATCAAAAGATGTGCACAGATGTTCACAACACATGCAAGACTGAATCTAAAAACATTCAGAGGACCTGACATTGAATGCATATTGGAGGATGCTGCTTACCTTGCATTCCCAAATTTTAGCTAGGGAAGACACCTGAAAAAGTAAGTTGAGAAGAAGGGAAACACTTCAGAAAACAACAAGAACTATTCTTTAACAGTTTTGTCCATAAGCTTCATTTCATAAAAGCACAACCACCACAAGCTAAAAGTTAAGGATGTTGTGGCCCAGGATGCAGAAACATTACACCAAAATACAACAGAACAAAGTTAGCAATGACATCGAAATATGCTCACTTGCAGCCCACTATCGTGATTCTTGCCTCTCTTCTGGGTTTCCACAAATATTATTAAAAAGCAAACAAACAAAAGGTGAAGTTAATACTACTTTATTGCAAGACCAGCAATTACTCTACTGTTTGTACATTTCAAAGTTTCTGAGTGAGCCCAAAGGCATCAATAGTATTTATGGCCCTGAGCCTTCAGGCATGCTGCAAACTACTATGACCAGTTAGTTACTGTGAAAAATTTCAACAGAAGTTACACTGAACTAGCAATTTGGTGCAAGCATCCAGCTGCACCACAACTGCAAGTAGTGTTTAAATGATTTTTGCGTATAATAAATATAAAAACGCCTGCAGGATGGATTTTTGAATTTCTGTATGTTGACATTGTTTTCCTCTCCACACTTTATCTAGCTTACATCTAGTTATATGACTACTTAAATTTTATGTGCTGGTGTGCCAAATGATTATGCTTGAATCATCATGCAGCAGTTGAGGTCACTTCTCCCCTCCCCAGTCTGCCCCAGTTTATCCAACAAGTCCTGTAAATATCAGTATAGATCAAGGTACAAATTCAGGTTCATTTCTAATGGATCTACAGAACTAGGTATAATCAAAGGGATAACTAAAGAAATGCATGAACATTAAGAACAGAAAGAAAAAGTTGAAGCCTCCATTAGCATAGTTCTGTAACTTGAAAAGCCTTCTCAGGTGCAACATAAGAGGGCTCAGGTATTGCAATGGTCACATATGTTGTATCAAGTACCACCAAACTCCTGAAGGACTTTCTGGTATGCCAATAAAAGGAACAGGAAAATGTCTGGGTTGTTAAGTCAGAGCCAGTGACAAGTAGAGTATTGTGGCTCTGAAGGTTTTGTGTAATAAAACTGATTTACAACTACCATTGAATTAGCACAGATACTGTAATCCTAAAGTTAAAAATAAAGTTATCAGAGAAGGCAGAATAAGTCAAAGGGCTCAAAAACAACTGAGAAAATTTATACTCTCCTGGCATTACTATAAGTTCACTTCACTGAACTCTGCTATTAGAAGTTTATTGCTTTGTAAAACTGAAGAAAATTTGCTAAAGAAGGTCAAGATAAAAAAACATATGAAGTGTAATACACCAAAGCTTTGAAAAACATTTGTTGAAAGTCAGCAAAGAAACAGCACAGTAAATTAAGAGGATTAAAAAAAAATAAAAATCACATTACTAACTGCTCTTGAAGATACCTGCAAAGGAAACGGTGGTTCTGGAAAGAAAACAACTTGCTCACACAAGGTAATCATTAATTGTTTCTGAAGCTTCTAATTCCTTCTCTTCTCTGAAACACACCATGAGCTTTTCAGGATAACAAAGGGTAAATAACTTGAATGACAACAATGCACAAAGGACTTACAGGTACATTCCCTGACAGACAAATTTTCATGCAGGGAAAAGTACCTGTTTGAAGCCATTGATCATCAAATTATTTGGGGGAATGCTCTGATTTTCAGAACAAGAAACTCATTTATCATCACCAAGTCCAGTTAAAACAAAGAATCTAGCATACTACCTGTGCAGAAAATAAGCACTGACTAATGACAAACCTATGAACAGTGCTGCCAGAACTTATGCAGAAATGTGCACTTCCCTGAACCAAAAAATCCCTAATTCCTTAAAAGTTACATCTTTGGAAAGGAGTTTCTATATTTCAAGTATCTTTCACACAAACCTCACTTTCTGCCTCAGACTTCTCTTCCAGGGCTGTAAGATTTCTCAGTCATTTGAATGTGACTTTTCTACTAAGAGTTTCCAAGCCATAATACATTTTGCCTTTCTGAAAGGCAATATAAAGGCAGTAGACAGATTAAGCTCAGATAACAGGCTACAGAAAAAAAAACCAAAAAAACAGTGCAGAATAAGAGGAAGTACATAAATTACTTCATATTGACTTTGTCCCCAGAAAAGCTGCTGAGCTACTCTTCGCAGACAAGTTCCACTCCTGTATCATATTTTCATGGTAGACACAGAAGGCACATGGAATAAGGTGATTACTCCAGTCTGAGTCAGGTTCTTGAACACCAAGCCTGTGCACATACTGGTGTGAAGTTCTGCTCCTTCACCATGCTCCTTTCAAATGTCTCTTCATCACAAGTCCTCACGAATCTCAGTGACATGTTTTGGAAGTGGACAGCAAAGGATTACTCAGCAAAGAGAATTCAGGGCAGAAGTTAGGGCATGTACAGTGCTCAGCCAAACTACAGAAGAGCAGTGCTTAAAATCATAGGGAATACTATTACTTCTGGCCTTGGCATCCTTGGAAGCTACAGAGGGGAACAGCTCTATAAAGCTCAGGGCTATTTTAAAAGTGCTATGAGAGGTGCAGAATTAGGCCCAATGCACTGCAAAAGGTATCAGCTATGCTGAATTCTGTTCAGCATTTTCTGCCATGAACTGGCTCTCAGAATCTCCTGCAACAAGCTGCAGTAACTAACCTGAGCATAACCATAATTAAGAGTCATTAACAGAAACAAACCAAAAAAGGCTTCTCTTCACAGAAAGCCATGTATCTACTCACAAAATCTTCAAAAAAATAATGAAAAGTATAGAGAAAGTCAACTTAATATGAAAGTATGTCAGCCATTTTCCAGGGACACATCCAGATACACCCATACTACAGTACAGGTGCACTTGACAACGGCACTGTATCATGTGCACTAAGAAATCACATTTTCCCATTTTTCTAACACACCAAAATCTAGTATACTGGGGAGAAGAACAGTTCTTATTCAATACTTTCCTAAATTCTGTGCTTTCATCTGATATTACACACAGGTATGTGCAAGACCTTTTCAGAAGGCAAGTACAGCCCACTACAGGCTCTGAGGTATTTCATCCTGCTGGGTAGCTGAGCAGACAGAGGCAGTAGCACTTCACAGACAGCCAATTCCTCATCTCTTGCACATTTCTCTTACTTGAAATTCAAAGCATATTCATGGCAGTAAAAACAGTATTGATTTCACTTTAAAAAACAAATACACATCCATCTTTGTGTATCTTTGCAGTAAAAGTTAACTAGTCAGTGCCCTTGAGGGTGTGCAGCAGGCAGCAGAGTGCAGCCAGGAGTCACCACACAGGGAGCTTCTTTCTAAAACTCGGAAAAAATGTTATTTAAAAGGTTTACACTGCTCTAGCATTTGCCCCTACACACAGAAATACAGGGACATATTTGAAGCCCTGAGGTATTTCCCAAATGCCAGTGGCAAGATCCTGGAGCTAAAAGCACCTGTGCTTGCCCCCAGCCAAAAGGAAAAGAGAGAAAACTAATGAACTAACATTGAATTAGTCATACGATCTCTTTAAGAGACACTGCTCAATGCCAAACATATCGATAAAGGACAGAGAAATGTATAAGCAAACAAGGAAGAGAGAAAGTTGTGATACACCATACATCTCCATGCGAATTTTAACTTTTGACTGCAGATTTCAAGAAACTGCTGAAGAGTGCAGGAATCTGCACAATACTAGAAAGCTTCATGCAAAAGAAGCCGTGTATTTTCTGCACACACAACAGCAGGCCCTCAGGCAGTAGTTCAAACAAACAGCCTTCAAAGATTTTATTACAGTTCTGTGCTCCAGGGGAGAATGTCACTGCTGTGCAGGAAGGGTTGGGGGGGAACATCATATTATTCTGATACACATCTATGTGAGGCAAAGTTTAGTGTATATAAGTGTGTGACACTATACATAACTGTCTTTTGTTGATTTTCCTGCATTTAATCTCACAGTGGTGTTTCAGGTAGTCTCTCTTTACCTACCAATTCTTTAAACGAGTTAAATTACAAGACGTATTTAGTAGACATATTAGGCTAGCAACAGCAGGGAAATTCACATCAATTTTACAAAGGTTAATGTCAAAATCCCCCTTCTGTTCTTCAGCCCATGAGCCCAGCTTCTTCCATCTTGGAGCCCCAGCCAGATTCCTCAGTGAGACCCTTTTCCACAGCCTTCCAAGTCCTACCAAAATGAGAGTCTGTTGGTGAAACACAAGCTTCAGGAGACAGATGAAGCAGTCCTTCCTCCTCAGCCAGGGAGGCAGACGCACAGCCCACTGAGAGCACTCCCACACCCCCATGCATCGAGGTCCTGCTCTCCCCAGAACCTCTCCCAGCACTCCCAGGGGAGGCAATAGTGTGTCATGGCTAGGAGAGATGCCCAGTGGAGCAGAGCAAGGCAGGAAACAGGCTGGCAACACAGCCCAAGCCGCGCTGCAAGCAAGGAACACAGAGCAGCTGTGGCAGGCTGAATGCAGAAATCACTTGGTGGCATTTAGCACCTCCAGGCTTTTCCCTTGGCCAAAACAGTACATTTCTCAAACTGCCACAAGGTCTGTCTCACACTAGATCACAAGCTTATTGAAGCGTTAAGAGAGTGTTAGGCTCCACATAAGCAATTTTATAGGTCCACAGGTACATCTACGAGATGGAAATTTGCTCACATTTCCACAGGTCCTCCTGTATCACTGTCATGTTTTAGGGATGCTTTTTATTTGTTTCACTTGTTTCTCTGTTTGTTTCTTTGGATATTTTTTAAAGAGGGGGAAGAAGGAAGCCTGCAGTAAGCTATCATTAAGAACCATGGATCAGGCCCATCGAGCCTTTCAACTTGAAAAATACAGCTAACATTTTACTTCCTTAATTCATATCAGAAGTCCAGGGAGTTTTTCATATTATTTATCAATCTGTTGAACATAAGTACTGCTATTCTATCCAAACCCCTCATTAGGGCCAGTGTGCCAGTTTAAAAGCAACCTGTTTTTCCTCTACCTCAAGTACAAGTCTAAAAAGTCTCTTGTCCACGTTTCCCCTATTGTTCTATTGTTTCTAGACTCTATAAATTAATTGATATATCACGTGTAGCAAGCAACATGCCAACACAACTCCACCCAGGCTGCACAGATGCATGCACATTCACCACACACATTCTCAAACGGGGCTTGATTTTCATTTGCAATCCAGTTACATAACCCATGGGCAGCAGTAGCTGTCTCACTGGCATATTAATGGTATGTGTAAGTAGGTATTTCTGAGCTGTGCTCACAGACTTGGGCATGGCATTGCTCAAGACACGCAGCTTGGGGGAGGAGGAAAGAGCAAAGACTGTGTTCAGAGCTGGATTGCATTCTCCCTCAGTGTTGTGGCTCCCAGAACGCCTCCACAAGCACCACCTCCTCTTGAATTTACTGACGCACCTCTATCAAAGAATTACGCTTCAGTTGCTTCTATTTCTACCAACTCAAGTCTATTTAGACTGAAGTCTTCCAGAAGATTGCCTCAGGCTCAATTCTTTTGCAAACTTTCAAGCTTAACTAGTTCAGCTATTTCTGAGAATAAGGTGAGAAGAAAAATACCTATGTAGCTGAGCTCAAAAACAAACCCTTCTTTGCCTCCCTCAAGTAAAACACTCTTTTGGAACACTGAGATGAGTACAAAGGGCAGAAACATGTACAGGTCCTGTTCTATGAGGTAGGATAGAAGTATAAAGATTAGCTCCCACTGTAATTTTGAAAGTGATCAAACTATTTAAATTCAGGAGCCTTTTATATTCAATCTTAATATTACTTTTGCATAGGGATACAACCTTTTGGCTGTAACATGCAAAAGCATATGTAGTGTTTATACACAATTGAAGGCCATATTAGCATATTATTTGTCTTTATCTTAGTTCTATGTATGCATATTATATGTATTATAATACACAACTGCAGCCACGCTAAACTCAGGATTTTATCACTTTCCTTGTAAAACTTTTTGCCTTGACTTGAATAGAAATTCCCTCTTCTTTTGTGAGCAATCTGCTTCATTCTTTGTTGACACCAAGAACTGAACAAGTACTTCAGCTACAAGAACTACACATTCAAAAGCATACTTGTCCTGTTAGTGTCTTGTGAAGTTTAGGAGACCTGTATGCTTCAGAAAGCTTCTCCTGCATCTTTTCAAAATAAACTACCAACAGAACACAGTTGCATTTTCTGCCACTCAGTGTGGCAAAAACACAAACCAAAAATCTCATAGAGCCTTAATTCCTGCCAGCGCCACACAGACAAGTCCAAGACTTGTATTCTGACAGAGAAGTAAGCAAGTCTTTTTAAATGACCAGGAATGTCTCACCAAGAGCAAGACAACTAAACTGCTCCTGCTTGCAGCTATTCCTTTTAAACCCAAACCAGAAACAATGTCTTGTTGTTCCTTCTTTCCTCTACCCACAACACAGATGCTTCAAGAGTTAGTTTGACAGTGATTTCTGTGTATACTGTGATCTCTTGCTCAGTGATCATGCCTATCCATTACCTCTTCTGGGAATCGAGGACAGATTATTTTAAATAATTATGTATTTTCTAGAGCACAACTTTCAGCAAGGTTCCTCATAAAAACATCTATAGACTTAGAGTTAATATTGTATGTTCAAAAGATTACAGTTATTGCTTAACACCAGTTTACAGCTGGAAGACAATACAGCATTGGGGTCAACTGTAGGCATAATCAAGGCATGCAGTTGCCTAGAGAAACAGTGCATGGACCAAAACAGTCTTTCCTCCTGCCCAATCCTGCCTATACCATGGTCCCAGAGAGAGACAGATGGATGCTCCTGCAAAATGCAGGATAGGGATCACAGGGCAGCAGTTTGCTTCACGTATGCAGAAGTGACAAATGGAGCACTCTCCCAGCTGTCCCATCCCTCAAGCCCTCCAGCGGCTGCAGCCACAACACACAGCTGCTTTTTCCGAGCTCTGCCCCCAGCCTGGTGTCCCAGCTCCTATGTGTTCTTCTCCCCTTACCATGTGGAGGAAGATGCCTGGCTTGACTAGCCTCAGATCTTCATACTCAAGAAGAACAGTCATCCTCAAAACCCACCCAGCAGCCTTGCTGGCCCCAGACTACAACAGCTCCTGGCAGCTTAACAGTCTGAGGAATTGTAAGCCGAGTGTGACAGATGGAATCCTTTCCCATACCTGGCTTCAAAATCATCCCTACAACTGCCAAGCCAAAGTAATTTTGCTTGGCTACCTTAGTCTTAACAGTAGTAAAATGAAGATTCATTAGCATGTACTCAAGACAAAACAATACCAACACTGGTCATGATGTGCCAACCTCATACACAAATCAAAGCCCTCATGAATCAAACACCTAGGTCCTTGCAGCCTGAGCCAATGAGGCTGCTTCCAGCTGACGTAACCTGCACCTTCTCTGAACTATATATAGGAAACCCCCTACACACACCCCTATTAGTGGGTTATTTAGAAAACAAAGCATAAGAGAAACCCCACACACTCATTTGAAACAGCTCCCCAAGTTAATTCTCATGCCTTCTATGCTCTCCAACATATTTGGAAAGAGCTATCCTCCTTTTTCTTTAACATTGTCCCAGTCATGACAGAAGCAGACTATTTGCCAGATCAGGCACATTTAACTACCTCAACACAATGGTGCTGCAATAGTCCCACAGCAACATACGAGTCAGTTGAACACCACTAGAATTCCCTGCATTCCTGAGAGCTGACCCTGTACTGAACAATGTCATCACCGAGGACAGGAACCGTGACACTCAATATTACAGGAGGTGTGCGTGCAGGAGGGGGGAGAGTCTGAAAACCCTTCCACTATGAAGGGTTCGAGCCCCCCACCCAAAATGGACAGGCAGCATCACCACAATAGAGCAGTTACCTCAACTCAAGCTGACTAGGTCCTTGAGAACACAACAGATAAGCATGCATATGACAAACAGCTAATTTTAGAGACATGTACAAAATATACTGTTTTACATAAAATACAAACAAATACCAGAAACAAAAACCACAAAATACCTTGCCCATGCGTATGATTCTCCCATGTGAGAATGTACAGAAGGACATTTAACAGGTCCGCTCTGTCAGATTCTTTTGGTGCTAGGTAGCTTTTCATTCTGCTGTCCTTTGCATCAGTGACTCAGTCATATATTCCTTAAGGACATAAACTTCTATTGGTGGCAATGGGGAAAAGACAGGCATTTATCACAAGCTACAACAGAGCAATATTCTGCCAATACTGCAGTCATTACCAAATTGTTTTTCACAATGCTGAAAAAAAACCTAAAGATCCTCCTTTTTAATGCTACAAACATACGTATCTCAATAAATCATGCAATCAGCATTTACAGCACCAGATCCCTGTAAAAGAATGCATCAGCTGAAGTCTTAATTTGTTTTCCTTAGGTGCTTCTCTCTTATTAGGTGACATTACATCTTACTCTTAAACAGTGAAACTCTAAATTACCCATTTTTAATAAAACCTATTTTTCTCTGCCAGAATGCTATTCAAAATGTTTTTCACTAGCTTTTTATTTTCATGCTGACTCAATTACTGAATTATAGTTTATTACAAGCAACTGTTTTCAGATCCATTCCTTAAATCAAGCAGTTGATGTGATACTGTATTTTCTATGCATACCGATTTTGTAAAGCATACTAATTCAAAAAGTAGTTAAAGCACTACAGGAGGAACACCTCTCTGTCTTTACATGATTGTTTCAGACAAAGCTTTCAGAAGAAACTGAGCAGCACAGATAAGTTTACATGGAAATATAATTTACATTTACACTTATGTGTTAAGCAGCTGCCCCTTCTTTGGAAGGACGACAGTTTTTTCAAGGTTCAGTAAGGAACAAAATTTTCAAATGTTTTCTTAGCAATTAATTTTTTCTGGTCCTGAGAAGAATTCTTTTAGGAACCACTGTGTGATTCTGGCAGCTTGAAACACAACATGTCCTTTTTCAGTCACTCTCCAGGCCAAAGTCAGGTTTTCAACATAGCCATGAAGACTAAACTCTGAAACCACCCCTCATGTACTTAAGAAGAATCATTCACTTAGCTAGGGGCTACTGATGCCCACACAAACAGCAACCTGAGTAACATATGATAAGGTGTTCGACTGCTGCTTCAGTATATAATATTGAAGAGTGAGCATCTGAAGATGTTCATTACCATAATCAAATGCAATATCATTCTTCAGTAGATACTTTTTTTCCCCAGAAAATACAGGGCCATGCTTAGGTCCAATCTGTCAATTTGGGGCATTCTTTCATACATAAAATTAAAAGCATATCCTTTTAGCTACTTAATTGCACAAACATCTAAACAATATTCATGTAGGCTAGCCATCAGTTAGATCTTATATTCATAAAAGGAACAAGGGAGCTTTGGGTCCTTCTCAAAACTTGCTTCAAAAAATATTGCAGTGAGAGTGGTCACAGTAAATAAAGAAAGAAATCATTAGCTGAACTCCATATTTATCACAGCAACCTCCCTTAAAAAATATCCATAAGTTCTGCCCAGTCACCACTCAAAGACTTAGTTCGCCTAATTCACCTTCCCGTTATTGGAGATTACTGGTTTTTTAACCACAACACTACAACCTCAAAGAGGAACGGAAACATTCTCTATACTAACTAGCTGTGTTATATTCAGGCAATCTAGGATGACATAGGTTATTGATTCCTGTAATTCAAATGACAGCATCAGACAGAAATTTGAATCAGTCATAATAAGTTCATGCACTCACTTGAGTGCAAAGTATGCACAAAATGTAGGGCAGGATCTGGCCACTTATTCTGTGGTGCCTCCCTTTCTTAGCATCTAGAAAAAGACCTCTCCAAACTGAACCTGTACATAACTCTTGGAAGGGTTACAGCATTTACTTTTGCACACTATCACAAATAAAACCAGTTTGTTTAAAATACTCCATTCACTTCCAGAGAAATACCAGGAACCAGCAACACAGATGAGTACATGAATGATACACGCTTTCTGTTGTGTGGCACCATATAGACATCTTTTTGAGAGAACAAGTTGCTACAGGATTCCTGAAACTACCAATAACTTACTCTAATTTCATGTTAAATTATGCTCATCACCACCTTGGTTGTACCCACCTTCACTTTGTCATTTCAGACTAGTAGCTCAAAGAATTAAATTTCTAACAACTACATTAAAATAAAATCCAGCATAAGTCTTCTCTCTTGAACTTTAATCCATGTTAATTGATTGGGTGCTTTCAGTCCCATATTCAAGAATATAACAAAAAACCCACCATTGTTAAAATATCCGAGAGGAATAACAACCATTTGATCAGGTATGCCAGCATTAAAGCATATACAGACTAGCAAATGGCAAGATTCTTCTCAGTCAACATAATAAACCCTAAAAGGATAGTTCAACAGCACAACCGTGGTATCAGCTTTTAAATACTGAAAATTTGCTCCAGAGAAAAAGGTATAACCAACCATCTGCATCTGCAAATGTGCCAACAATCAGTGAACCATGTACCAGATCCAACTTGCATTGAAATGCAACTGTCTTCTACTGTGCCCTTTTAAAACTGCTTTAATTAGTATACAAAGAAGTCAAATATTTTATTTTGAAGAACCATATTGCAGCTATCAGTATGAAATCTCATTTATGTTAAATTATATCGCATGGTGAAAATACAAAATTCCAATGACTACAATTGCAAATGCCCTGCATGAAAATTGAGATGCTTAACAGAATAAAGAGACTGCACTTCTAATCAACCACTACTAAACTCAGTGTATGAGTAGCCAAGATGAGAAGGAGGGGGAGGGAAAAAAACCAGTATGTTTTCACAACCTATGGGATAAATGCTTATATGTTGTCAACAAAGGATCCAGATAATGCAGACATTAAAATTAAAGAATGGTAGTTTGGAAAGCTAATTACCACAGTATTCAATACCTAGCTAGCTAAAGTGCTTTACAGAAACATATCTAGGGATAGTTTTAAACTCAGTTTTAAATAGAGTTCTACCTGAAAGTACACAGTTTTCTATTAGATGTATCCATATCTCTAGTGATTTCTTTGAAGGTATTTGAAAACAGAGCGCAAATATACAGCCTACACCTAACATATACATGTATCTTCTAATACCAACTCTTTTTTAAATGAAAACCAGTCAGAGAGCAGCATTCTGTCTTGTATACTGCAAAAACTTAGCACTAAATTGCTTGGCAGATCCAGAATATACAGTGCCACTAAGTCAAGGAGCACTGCTAAAAGCCAGCATAACACAACAGGGTGACAGAACCTGTAAACTGTATCTGAAATCAAACTAACCTCTGAAGCATGCTGCTGAAGTCTGGTTTAGATGGGTATCAGTCGTATCCCAGACCCCAAGCCAAGAATAACATTACATTGAGAGAACAGTTCGAGGCATCTCACAAAGAAATCACAAGGCTGACAGCACCAAAACAATGCAATTATCAAACTTCGTCACCAACCTAACTAAAGCAAAAAAAAAAGAGGCACTTTACCTTTTTAAGGAAAAATTTCTGCAATTTCTTGTGAGGCAGCTTTATCATCTTATTTCACCATCCAGGATACAGGTCAGGCATTGCAAGTACTTGAGCCATTCTGCAGGGGCTTGACACCTTTTGCCTTCTCTATTAACTCACTGCAGTCAGCTTAGCTCAATGCGTCACCAAACATCAGCCCAGNTGCATTGCTCCCTAAAAAAAAAAAAACCCTGCAAAGTTAAAAAAGGTGCTTGTACTGGGGCAAGAATTTACAAGAGGATGAAAGAGGCACAGAGATGCTCAGTATCTCACTGATCCTTTCAAATCCCGTGCTACAGAAGAAACTCAGTGTCCAGGACTCTGAACACGACCCAGCACTGCCTGCTGAGTGC
>WEIT01004553.1:0-14266 GCA_013389985.1 Dryoscopus gambensis | reverse complement strand
GCTCCAAATTCATAAAAACATTCTTCTTTACACAATTTTTACCTGTGTTACAGTCTGTCCTCATTCCCTGAAAAATCCTCTTAAGGTCATGGTTCAGATGCAGCATTTGAAGAAAATTTTCTCTACCCAGAAACAGATCTTTCACACTGCTTGGTGTGCTGGTACTGGGAATTACTGGGAAAAATGGGAAAGGTTTTTCTATTTCCTTGTTGGAACAGGCTGCTCCCCAGAACACCTATGGGCCTTATACTTCAAGCTAAAGTCTCAAAGTGTGCAGAGCAAATGGACAATCAGACAGTCAATGTGGTTTGGGATGCAGCACAGGCCAGTTCTTGAGGTAGAGACCAAACATCAGGGAAAATAAAAGATGAGCACTCTGTTTTTACTTTATTATGCACATCTTGCTATGGCAGGCTGGTGCTCTATCTCAGAGCTGTTAGAGTGGAGCTTATAGGCACAAAACACAAAGCGGAACCTGCCCTCCTGTGACTCAGTAATTCCTTTTCCTCCTATCCACTGAAGGGCAGCTCAGAAAAATACTAACAACGAAAGACTGCAATAAACACTTCTTGATACACCGGTTTTAGCTATACAGGCTGCCTTCCTTTTTTACAAAGTATAAGGATCATCTACTTTTCTACTGGGTAGTCAAGAAAACACCTCATTTTCATACAGAGCATTAGTGGGAAAGTGCTGCACAGTCTGTAAATACAAAAGCAGAGCCCAGCTGAGAGGCAGGAATTAAGGCAGAGAAGAGGGGAAATCCTGATTTAGTAACTGAAGGAAATCAAAACTAATATTGAAAGGATAAGACATGTCATGAAGTGGGAGTTTAATAAAATCAGCACCAAGGCACTTGTTCTTGTTTAGATGTTCTTACACGCTTAAAACTGCAACAAGAGACACTGCTATTTGCTGTTTCCTGACAACATGCCAATTCATGCCCCATTTCTGCATGTCTTGAAACATCTGTAAGGCAGAAAAGTCACTACAGGCAATGGCAATGGATAGGTAGGCTTTGTGCAGTATGGTTTCCTTTTTTTTTTTTTTTAGATACAGTAGAATTTACTATAATTTTTAACAGAGGCTATATCACTGGGATTTAAGACATCTGTTGTTTTTTTGGGGTTCCAAGGCTGGCCTGCAGTTTTCAAATTAAAATCAGTTTTCTAAATAAAAGCTAAAATTAATAAGGGGAAGCTCAAGAAGAAAGCTACAGTTATGACAATATCTTCTCTACACCATATTCAGTGACACCTTTAGAAAGGTCAAAGTCTTTTGACAGCAGTATGGCAAAATTAACAAGCTCATTTTCAAGACATCTTATCAGGATGATGAGATGCAAAGTCAATAAAAGCTGCTCAAGAGCACCTGAGTTCTGACTCCTCAAAGTGCACAGTGGAAATCTTGTGGGGAAACCTATAAAAACCCCAAGTTAGTTGCCTGCCTCGTACTGCCAACTGTGTGTGTTATATACTGCACAGGAACACAATTTCTTCAGCTTTCTTCTCCCACTCCACATTAGCCTGTTTCCAGTCAAACATATTATGCTCTTTTACTTGCCTTTGTGCATCAGAGGATCAAAGAAAGAAAAAGATGGAAAAAGTCAGAACAATAACATAAGTTTACCACCCCTTTTTTAGGATGTACTCTAAAAAAATTGCCTCAGAAGAATCACCTTCATTTGCAACAGCATAACCAAGGGGAGTACCTTTTACTTTCTTTCAATTTGTTTTTACAGACATACTCCTTATGATGCGTGATCCACCTCTTGGGGAAAAAAGATCAGTTAAGGAAGCCAGAGATGACCCCTTGATGGCAAAGCAACAGGGAGAGTTGGAGAGCAGCAACTGTGGTAAAAATTTCATTCAGATCACTATAAACATTCCTACTGGTCTCCACAATACACCAAACAGGACTGGAAGTGATTCAACTCCAGTTTCAGCCTTTGAGTACCTATAATTATTACCAAAGGATTAATGAGGAAGCCAGAAATCCATCTCCTAAGAAATACTGACAGACAATCAGAAAGCAAGACACTCAGTATTGTGCAGGACAAAGCTCACCCTTAAAATACTGGGAGAGCTAGAGAGGGAACTAAATTTTTAATGGATCCAACATTTCCAATAATTTCATCCTACAGCAGAAGAGCATTCATCTGCTCTGCCTTTCTTCCTGGACAGCCCTATTTTTAAATCAACTGTATCACAAAATGGTTCTATTTATATATTACAATATGCAATAAGGTCCTTTGAAACAAATTAGAAGTGAGACAATGAACAAGGGAGAACTATCTGTCATGTAAGAACACCTCTGGATAGATTTTGACAACTTGCTCAGTTCAGACATCATTTCAATTACTACCCTACTCCTCAAAACAAGTTCCAGACTTACATGAAGACATAGGTAAACTCTTGTTTGCAAGGCAAAAGTTATAACTGATCCTCAAGAAAACTGACCAAGATGCAAAATTCTTTATATTTACTGAATATTGGATGTCCTTCCCCTTCCACAGAAGAACTAATACTTCTTCTCAAAGACACACTGCAGCATTGATGCTGTTTTGAAATTAATTATAGGTATTGGTGTACTAGAACTTTAGACACATCATAAAAGTAGCAAATGGCCCATACTTCAAGGTTTTTCAGAGTTTTATTGCCCTCTTTTAATTATCTAATTTTACAATGTAATTCTTCATTACTTATCTTGGATCATCCCTGTACATTCTCATTTCAAAGAGCAACAAAAACAAAGTAAAGTAGTCTCCTGCAGTTCTCAAACACTTTTCTGAATAGCAAGGTTAGTCAAATTAGACTTCAAACAGCATGGCAACTCTTCTGAAATTCTTTTTAAATATATCATCTGCCATATTTCGAAAGAGTTTTCTCCAGCAGACACTCAAATCAAAAATTAATTTAAAATCCTAGTACCTCATCCTGCAGCTGACAAGCTTTGACTTCCCCCACGGTTTTTCATTAAAAGAAAGCCCATAACTTAGTCCTGCAAAACAGCTCTAAGAACTTCTACGTCATGGATTGTTAAACTGAACCAAAAGGAAAAATATGTTTAAAATACAACAGAAATCTGAAACTCAATTAAAATCATCCCTTAAGCCCATCCAGCATTAATTTAACTAAACCGCTTATTTTACTAAACGTTCACTAAAGTTCTAAGAAAACCTGGTCACTTCCAGCTACAAAAGGAGACAAAATTTACAATTATTTCTATGGATGCCAGCATCCCCTTTTGTTGCACTGTTTTTCCCTTTCCTGGAACATCAGTTTTAATACTAAGGAGTAGATAAGCAAAAGAAAGCACAGGTAAAACCATCACCACCAATCCTAAACACAAGAGACACCCATACAATTGTACTTTATGGTATGTGCTTGAATAGGTCATTCACACTTAAACAGAGAAAGAGATGTGTAGGTACTATTTCCAACTTCATCGCCCATCACCATTAAAATTCAAGTATTCTAACACACATATACATGTACGTATGTAAAATACAGAATGACAACAGAATCACTTATCATAATCATCCAAACCATTACAAGTCTTTAAATATTTTATCATAAAACAGTGGGAAAAAATCAGCTGCTAGAAAATTGTATTAACACTTTCATCCCGAGTCATGAGCATGACATGTAATTCAGTTGAGAACTCACACCAAGAAATGTTTTTAATTTAAAAATTACAGGCTGCAGTATACATTTAAATAAAAAGCAACAGCAGAAGTCCCAAGACAGTATTTCAGAGAACCCCAGTTTTCTAATATCCAGGCATGCACACGCTACATTTTCCTTTCAGCTTCTAACATAAAAGATATCCCCAGAGACACTACTTCATCCTTGTCTAAGATGCTATCAGGATACTGAAGCTCAGAATCTGAGATGCATTTAGAGTCAAGGAACAAAGTCACTCCAGAGGACAATTACCTTCTGTTCCTGTACTGGGCAAATTAAAGTCCCTTCCTTGTGAATAACTGAACACTATGGATCCTACAATTAACACTGCCATCAATAAAGAGCACATCTTCAGGGAAAACTGGAAAAATATGGAAGTCATAGCCATGACTCAGAACAATCTGGAAACCGAAGATAAGAATGGAGGGACAACAGAAACAATAATAACCAACAAAATGGGTCAGTGTTCAAGGTGTTAACCAGAAGAGAGAACAGTTTCTTTTAATTGCAAGAAGCAAATACTGCAAAAAGAGGCACAGAAAGGGCCACAATCTCTGTGCTAAGCACTAAAAAAAAAAAAAACCTCCTCCAAAAAAACCCCAAAATTACGCCTGTAGGAATGATAAAGTAATAGTAATGAGCTCATCGGATTAATCACATCACCATCAAGATGTTCAAAGTACTTCACTTACAAAGTACCAGTCACAAATCACAACTGACCAAGATCTGATTACAAAAACACTGGTGCCACCAAACCCATGAAAAAACAATGGTGTAATGACAAGGACCACTGTGTGCTCTGTGCTTGAGCTATGTTATTTCCCCAGCTAGTAGTCCTCAGACTGTAAATGCAGTGCAAAAATGCCATCCTGAACGCAAGGAAAAACACCACCAATGACTCCTTTGCACTCTGTTTTACAGAAGGTCTGAGCAGTTGCAACTCCCTCAGCTTCTAGATACATGATGATGGGACAGAACCTTCACCTCTGATGTGCCTGCAATGCTTTACTTACACTCAGAGTCTACTTAGAATAAACCTTGTTTGACTTTATGAACCTTTGTTTTAAATCAGTTGCAGCTCTTAGCATATTATACAGAAGCTGTAAAAGAAGCTGCTCTTTTCCCGACATAAACACAAGTTTTTCAAGATGGATTTTGAAAAAGTTAAAATTCTCCAGCAAAATGGCTGGAAATAGCAACTGCTTAATGGTTTAAAACTTTTTCTAAGTACTGGTCACAGTCATCAATAGTCCAGCACTTCACCAGATGAATGAGGACCAGCAGAAGGGTACTTGAAGCAAAACACAACTTCATAACTTTCTTCCTCTTAAAAAGAAAAACTGAAAAAAGGAGGAGGGGGGGAGGAAAACATTTAGCAAAAATTACTGGAGTTTGTCGCCTCCTAAGTACATGAAGAACAATTTGTGACAGTTGGGTATCTAGAAATACCCAGGATGCTTGTCCAAACACTGCCAGTGTCCTCCTCCTCTCTGCCAGACTTCCCATGAACTGAGTGAGCTCTGAGGCACAAAGAGGTTAGAGGCAAAAAGGGAACCTAAGGTCAGAAACAAGCTTAAACTGACCCAGCTGTAATAACAAAAGCACACAAGCTTATAATTCAATAATTCTGTACTCAAAAAACGCCACTGGTTTAAAAAGCTTTATCATTTTCTTCATACAGATTATGTAAACAGAATTTCTTGCTTGTACAATTTCTTTTTGTTTGTTTCTTGCATACAACAGTAGAAAAGATTATTAAAAGCAAAGTGAAAAAGGTGCATAAATGTGAATACTCCTAAATCACAAAAGCCTATAGCTGAATCCACACTGAAAACATTGAAAAGTTTACCTAAACATGCTTTGTGAAACAATTACCATATTAAATAGCTCATGGGAAAATTCCCTAAGAAATAGAACGATTTCCCAGAGGACTGTAACTACTGAAGGCATAATTGTCTAAAAGCACTAGAATTCTTTAAACTTTCAAAATATTTTGTAAATTTTGGGGGGTTTTGGAAGGGGTAAGGATGTTCCTCTTTCAGATTGCAGTTGTGAGTAACTTCTTACCTCAGCAGCCACTTTTCTAAAGCACCCTTTCCCCTGTCATCTCCACTACCTTTACACAGTAGGTGAGAAAAAAGTGCAACATGTGCTTTTCACAAATAAGGCAGTTGCCAAAGTCACTTGATATTTTAATGTGCTGGAGGCTTTTGCAGATTAAGGCCACGACAGACATCAGGGTCAGCAACATTGCATGCAGGCAATTCTCTCATGCTGAAATACTCAAAGCAGCTGAAGCCCTTTTATCTAACATACACACATTTTCTAAAGCCTGGTCCTTGATATCCATGCCAAATATGCGTCAGAGGTGAAATGTAAAGTGCAATTATTGCAACATCTTTCACTAACTGGGAAATGCAGTTGTGGCCTGTTCTTACACATTCAGGTACGTGACTGTACATAAGCATTTTTCTAGCACATCTTTTTCCCAAACCTACTGCCAGTTTTACCTTCAACCTGCCTTTTCAACCAGCCACTGTTGCTAATTTATCACCAGGCCTTGCTCCCACTCCATCTCTCTTCAGAGAAGCTGCACATCAGCATCTGCAAATCCCTTCCCTGTTCTCCTGTCCCTCCCTACTTTAATTTGTTGATGCCTTAAAAAAACTAGCAAAAGCACGGTTGTTTACAACACAAAACAGACTTGTTTCACTGTTCCTGGGTGCTCCCTTCAATTCATCATCCACTGTTTTGTTTTAAGGTGGAAACATTTTCCCTTGTTCCAGGCTTCCTCAATAGTTAACAGAACAGTTCTCCTTACAGCTCTTCAGTATTATCTCCCTTTTTTCCTCTACTTGAGGGCATAAACGCGACAGTCAGAGACCAACTCTTACGATAATTATCTTTTCAAAATAAAATATTAAATAATAAAATATCCTTCATAAAAATCTGCATACAATATTTATGCCCATGCAGAAAATAAATAGTTTCCATGGATATATTTCAACGCAATTGAGTGTGAGGTGAGAAATTCAATAAGTGTAAGTGACCCAACGTAAGCTATACATGTCAGAAGGGAAATCACAGGAAAACAGCAGAATGACTTCAGTTACCACCATAAGTGTGAAACCCAGGAAATACTGGATAAGAAATGCAATCTATTAAATTTGTTTATGTTAAAAGATATGATCTTTCAAGAGATACAGTCGTACTAGATGAAAAGGTTCACTTTTCATAAAAGCAGAGCACCATAAATACATTGTTGGATTGTGGATGAAAAGCTGTATCATCTAAATAAAACTTAAGTTGCACATGGCAAGAAAACACAATAATAAAATGATCAGAATAAAAAGAAGTATCATAGCTTTACTCACTTGCCAGAGCCTACCTTCTTACATTAAAATTCCTATTAAATTAGTCCAAACCCTTAAAAAAGAAAAACAAGTGAGAGGTTCTTCATATAAAGAACATATTTCTTTTTTTTTCCAATTTAAATCCAAAATCCCTTTAAGCAAGAAACAAGACTTATTATTTCCTATTTATGCTACAGTTATACCACAGCGATTAAAAAAAGTCTCAACAACAATGAAGATGAAGTGCTTTCATATTAATTAAGTACTCATTAGAGAGAAACAACTTCATCCCTATCTCAAAGAAAAGCATTCTAAAACATGACAAGAACATCACAAAGAAAAGCAACTCTGTATTCAGCACTAAGCATTTCCGTCATTTTACTGATTTCAATAAGCTTAGTAAAATATTCTGTTTAATGTAGCTGATTTATATTAGTAAAAAAGCTGGTCATCCTGTGGAACTGGAGTCACAGTGATCAGTACAATGGGCCTGTGCAATTAGAGATAACCAGCTGTAATTTAGAAGAAAGCAATACTTCAGAGAGGATTACCTCCTATAAACCATAGACCTTTAACTTTTATAGTTCAAAAAGTAATAAATTATGTGTCTGAGTGGGCCACAGAGGATCACCCTTAAGGGAAGTTAAAAAGAGGAGGCCAGAGAGGCTGAGACCTGGCTGCTGTGGAAGGAATGGCACCAGGTGAGATGGACAGATGGCAGCTGCACTGGACACTCAGGTCCCCAGTTTCAACAATGGAGCAAGGGCAGGCATACGGGCATGCCAGGAAAGCCACACAACCCAACTTCTCTCTCTACCTTAGAGCAAAGAAACAAAACAAAACCACAAGGCTTTGCGATTTAAGACTCTCTCCAGGAAATAATCTTTTACACAAAAATGTGATCTGGTATCTCTGTACAACACCACATTTTTTTTGCTAAACTAGAAACAAAGGATTTACATATTTCCTTCTTCTGTATCTTTCTCCTCAAGAACCAAGTAAGCAATGTAAGTCTTCCCAGCTCACCACTTATCTTCACTAGCATTTCTCTTTATAAATCTGTTTCTATAGTGTTTTTTTCCTACATAATGTCTACTCACTTACCGTATGTGTTGCATATTAAAAACATGTATTTAAAAACCTAACACTGAGAGCTACACAAAAAAACCCCAATCAAAACCATTAAAATAAAATAAATCATTTTAACTTATCAAAAGAAATGCTCTTCTCTACCATTAAGCAACTCAAGAAAATACAAATGTTACGTGTTTATTAGAAGAGCATGTAGGAGAATACGGTTCACAATATTTCCAGTTTCAGTGTAATTTTTCTTTTTAAAAAGACAGCAACTTCATGACTTACCATGTCTGTGCTTTTAAGCTAAGATAGAGCTGCACAAATTCCCTCTGTATCTTCTAAGACAATGTAACCATCTCCCACGAAAAGTCACATGGTTTGCTACTGTAAGGGTACAGCAGGTGAAAACAAATGCCACATCAGGGCAGTTTCTCTGTGCAGTAACACAGAGTTTTCAGTGTGAGGGCTGCTTTAAAGGTTACAAAGAAGGTATTACTCAGTTATCTCTAACTTGCATTTTCCATGCACTGAACTTACACAGCTTCAGTAAAAAAGCGTTCTGCTCATCACTTACGCGTCTGAAGTGTTTTTCTCTATAAAGCTGGCATTCTGTCAGCTCAGAGATTGCCTGCTAAATTGCCCATCTTGGCTTGCATTATGAAAAACAGGAACAGGCATGCTTTTATGAGGCATACAGCCAAAATGAATAATACCTAACAATTTATATAATTACAGAAAACACAAATTTGTTGAGATGCATATAATATAAAAACAAAATTTTTTTCTACTTCCATTTTTAAAAATCTGTCTCACCAGAAGTAACTACATACCTACAGTATTTGATTGCATGAAACTAGATCAGCATCTAATAGTTTCTAATACAGAGAGCATTCCATAGCTAACTCAGGGCAAGTACAATGTACTCTTAATTACCTACATGCAGGTATTTCTAAAAATATATGCATAAAGAAACTGATGCTGGGGGTAAAAAGAAGTAAATGTTGTTTAGCATTTATTATCACCATGCAATCAAAAGAGTACCCACAGAAATTTTCTCCCCATTGGGAAGTTCTTTTAAAACACAAGGCTTCACTATTTTTCCCTTAACACTAAACACTGAATATTTACTTAATGCTTATAAAATGCAAAGTATTAACTGTAATGTTATCAACCATTAATATATTCCTCATTAAATATCTATGTCAGTATCAGCCTGTTAATACGACTACCTGCCAGTCAAAACAAACAGCAATTCCAGTTCTAACAGTAATAGGAAACCTGGGAAATGCAAAGAGCTGTGAAAAAACACAACATCTTCAGAACACACACTGAAGTCTGCAATACCACACCACATCATCATAACACCAGTTTCTAGAAACCTGTGCCCCTGTGGTGTGAGTAATACCAGGGAAAGAACTAGCCCTGCCTAAAGGCAGCTTCCAAAGCCCACATAGAGTTTGTGGGAAACTCATATAGCCAATCACACCCTATCATTTGCAGTTCTAGCAATATGGATATAGCAGCTCCTTGACATTTATATCTTGACTTTCCAAATAATAATAACCGAAGTACATCTTCTTTTTTAGGGGTTGATGGTGGAGGGAAGGCGCTGGTGAAGGATGAGAGAGTGTTCTGATCCTTTATATTAACAAAACCAGAAGGATTTGGCATCTATTATGATGACAGAAATTTCATCTCGGACAACACTAATTTAACTCCAGACTAGATCTCCTCAAAAATGCCTTGGGAACTAATGTTTATTTACAATTGAAATTGATCTGTGATGCACGTACATTGACCTTACTGGGTTTTGCATCATTATCTAGACTTATTCTTCTAGACTCACACACAAATTATTCCAACTTGACTATCATGGTTATTTCGTAGCTTTTTCCCAGCATCCTGTTTTCCTTTTTTTTCCCCCTTTTTTTCCTTTTTTTCTTTTTTTTTTTTAATTGAAACTAAAGCTCATCACAAATGCTCTAGGAATCTAAAAGGCTTCATTTTTTTGCATGAGTTCTAATTCCTCAGTCATAAGATTTCTGTCATCTCGCATCCCCTTCTCCTCCAACA
The DNA here is from genome assembly GCA_013389985.1 of Dryoscopus gambensis. Classification (NCBI taxonomy): domain Eukaryota; kingdom Metazoa; phylum Chordata; class Aves; order Passeriformes; family Malaconotidae; genus Dryoscopus; species Dryoscopus gambensis. The sequence continues at coordinate 4,077 of WEIT01004553.1, read as the reverse complement.
TCCTGAACTTCTAAAACATCACAGCAGACTCTAGACAAAGGTGGCTCACCCTGTGTTCACATCTCCTGACATCACTGCAGCTCAACCATCATACACACCATGCCTACACACTCACATGCACACAGTGCACAGGTTGATACCCTTCTGAGTACACACACAGTACTTTCTGCCTCCCTTTAGTCTAGAAGGGAACAAGCTCTTATGCATAGGGAAATAAAATCCAGTCAGTTCAAGCTGTTAAAAAAATTCACTGTAAACATAACATTTACCACTTTCGAATAAAAGCAAGGATAAAAATCAAAGGACAGGAGATTACAGTGGTTCTGTTGTTTCTTATCTTACAAAATTCTTTATTAAATTCTATGTTTTTATGATCATCAGCTTTACAGTATTATTCCTCTTGAGTCAACTCGTTTACTGCCATGAAACCACTGCATAATTAGCCTAAAACATACAAGCCACAAGTAATTGGACTCTACCATCTTATCCCCGCTACATCAGAGCAAACATCTCTCTTTCAAGCAGACATTTCAGTAAAATATAGATCTAAGTAGTATACCCATTGCATGTGATTGGGGAATAAGCAAGTACAATCCAAAAGATGCATGAACAGACCATCAACCGCATTCTTTTAAAGATGGAAATCAAGAAGGAGAGATGGAAGAAGCAATTACCACAGAGTAGTAGTAAACCATTTTCATTTGTCTCATGATTTCCAGCTGATAAATTTGGGAAAGTGCCAAAGCATTCGGGATGTACTAACACCCTGTATTAGGCCTAAACACATTCAGCTGCATATTTGCTCCTGACAGAAGCTGGTGTCAGGGTCCAAAATACGTCTCTAACAATGGAACAGGTTGCTTGTTCATAAATAAACAAGGTTAAAAATCACCATTTCCAAAATCTTTCTTGTACTTTAAAAAAGAATATGTAATAGTCCCTATGTGTCAATAATAAAAACCATGATGAGAATTTTTAAAAAATAAGTTAATCAGCCAATTATTAAATATAGGCATTCATCTTTTCACTTCTCACATTCTAGGAAGTAGTTACTCATCAAAAGAAATACGCAAACATATCATCACAGGGGAAAAAAAAATTTAAAAGAGAAAAAAATACCACTAAATGGATTTACTCAAAACAGCTTTCACCTACCTAAAATGAATTAGGGAAGTTACAAATACAGGTTTCACTTTTATATTTAGAACAGCCAGACCAGCAACTCACAGAAAGGCACAAAGTTTGACGCAGTCCATGCTGAGATGCAATTCCTGGTAGGGTCACAGTTCAAGCAGGGACAGTAGAGCACATGCCAACACCTGAACTACTGCCAGTACTGAAATAGCAGTTCTGACTAAATACCTCATCCAGTTTTGACCAGAGTAGAACTTAGCAACCACACTGGTTTTAGAAGTCTAAGGAAAAATCATCACTTGTTTTTTTTTAAAAAAGTAGTACTTTAAAACCACTTAATCCAAGTTAGAACTTGAAGTTTCAAATCTGATTTTAGCTCTTAATTGGCAGGTATCTCTAATCTCCTGGTTCCTCTTTTCACATTTCCCAGTATTCTTACACACAAAAGCTTTTAGAGGTCTTGGTAGTTCCAGCAAAGATCCAAATATTGTCAAAAACAACTCCTACACTGGCTTGGCATCGGAGCAAATCCAATCAATTTCTCCAAAAGTCCAGAGCACTAGAAAATACACTCCAAATGGTTATACTTACCAGTAGCTTGTGTCCAGCAGAATAACAGGAAAAGCATTTGCACATCACTGAACTAAGTTAATAGATTTGTTTTGCATTCAGTACACCCAGCTTGCAACTTAGCTAGTCAGCAGTACTCTAATCAGAAGGGGGCACATACATGTACAGAAAAAACAAAGAAGTCCAAAACTGACAAGGAGAAATCAGAGGGAAAGATTAAAAGTGAGATATGGCTTGCTTTTGTTAAAATGCAAGAGAGAAACACAAGTTCATTTAACTGACACTGTAATGTGTGTATATACCAGATATGGTCTCTCTTGTGGGGTCCTCAGCAGCACAAGCTGCAAGGACACCTGGGGAGAAAAGGAAGAAAAGCAACTCTTCCAGGTAATCAGAGAGGCCTTTGACTTTGATAGCAACTACAGCCTGGCACTAATTTCCTTCCTTATTTCCTACTAACTGAGAATGAAGTATTAAAAGCTTTATGTAGCACATCCTTTGATATAGTCAGTAAGAAAGTGAATGGAGAAGCGCCTACTCTCACATAAACTCATTCAAACAAGGCACACAAGGCAGATTTTTGCATTACTTCCATTTCACATGCATGAAAACAACCAGCTTCCAAGCACTGAAAAATTGCTCTTTAAAGTGTAGGTCAATAGCATAAATGGGACAGGAGGGAGGTGAGCAAGGGATAGAAAAGCCTTGCTCCCACTTTGTCTGAAAAAAAAATAAATCACATAACAAAGCATACACTAAGGTGTCCTGCCTGGACTGTCTCACAGCAGCAGCTAGGAGGGCATGGACAAGTGTCAGCTGATCAAGTACACCTGAAAATCAACTGTGTGATGGACCCTGTGGTTCCGTGGCAAGTCCCTGGTCACAGAAAGGAAATCCTGACTTTCAGTTCTGACCCTGACTTGTCAAAGGGCTACACAGAAATAGGTGAAGTGACCAGACCAGCTATTACTAGAATTTTGATATAGCTATAAAAAATTCATTTCAAAGTACTGAACAAAATTCAGCGCAAAATAACTTATTGGCTTTATGAACCTTCTCTTCCTGCACAAACATGTGGCTAATAATACTAAAACCTTCTGGCTGTATTATAATATGGGGGAAAAAATTATGCTATGTGTTTAATGGTGGGCAAATAAACATCATGTATTAAAAATATAAATAACATAATAAAATGAATAGCCAAATTTTTATCTGATAATAAATGTTTCTTAGGATTATTCCCCAAAATGTAAGGCCAAACATTAGACAAATGGAGATTTAAATCCTTATCAGCTGCAGAGCCATATACAAAGATGACAGATCATGATGTTTACAGGGCAAATATGGACAGGCAGCATGCCATTTTCCATTGTTTGAATTCAAGGCTTTCAGATTCACAGGTCTCAGTGGTATTTCTGCTATGACTAATCCATCATGTCAATTAGTTCATTCTCATTATTTGTNNNATTCTCATTATTTGTTTCAAGAAAGTTCCCACTATCTTCTTTAAAAGAAGCAAGTTGCAACAAAGTTTGGGGTTGGTTTTTTGTTTGTTTGTTTTATTGGTTTGGGGTTTTTTTCTATTCTAGGTGCCAGCTGGCCAGAGCTTAGCACAGATGCTGAATATTTTGTTGTTCCTCAGGAGAGATATGTCCCTTCAGACAATAACCTTGATCTACAAGCACAGCAACGTAAATGTTGGTACACACTAATATTGGTACACATTCCTCTCTCTCTACAGGCTTGATCCCCAGTCCAACTCCTCATGATGATAAAGTCTGTTCAGTGGGGGGTTCAGCAGAATTTCTGCACATGGACCACCAGGATGTGACTTAAAAAAAAAGTGTTCACATATGNTGTTCACATATGTGACCATATCACTTCACTACTGTATGAAGATTTCTTCTTACCTTTAATGTCATGATGAGAACATATTTGAGCAGAACTGCAGAAAACTCAAATTCCTGATTACAGGGACCTGGAAATTACTTTTTCAGGTAGATATAATCTTGTAGTAGCCAAAATCTTAAAATTAAAACTGTTGCATTAATATCCATTGCAAGAGTTTAAAATGTTGGTAGAATGCTGCATTTTAAGTGGCTCCATTCCAAAGCCATGGGCAGATCACCCAGCAAATCAACTGCTACAACAGTGGTCTTCTGACTCAAAATCCAACCCCTTTATTTTAAAGAAACATTCATTTCATTCACTAAGTTTCTTTATCAGATAAAAAGGCTTTAAGATCCTATAATACAAGAAACTGAGTAAGCAAAAAACGCAGACCTACCTTTGCACCATCAGAAAAAATAACCAAAATCCAGGGAGCAACCAAAAGAATACATTGAGCAAAGAACTTTTAGTATTTAAAAAAAA
>WEIT01004540.1:0-10101 GCA_013389985.1 Dryoscopus gambensis | reverse complement strand
GCATATAGATTTTCCAAGATTCCATAGATTCCTTTGCCGCAGACCTAACTTAAAATACCAAAAAAAGCTATCCCAAAATTTAGTTTCTTTCTTTATGAGCTATATCGGGGTTTTTTAAGCTTTGATTTTACCCTTAGGTAAGCTGGCAGGTCTTCTAGAGGCTGGTCTGCAGCCAGAGTCCTCAGGGGAAATTCTGTCTGACTCAGCAACTATTTTTTTCCTGCAGCCTCCTGGGCTGAGAACAACAGCTTTGCCACTTCCTGACTCTTGGGCCTAGTCTACTAAGCAAATTTCTAGAAGGAAATTCCCACCAGTGTTTTGAGCGTGTCTGAAACTGTAAATGGACTGGGTTTAGAATGGTTTGTGTCACTGACTTAACAGTCAGTATTAAACTTATTTAGGCTGCCATCAGCTACAGGAACTTCCTAGATACTTAGGGTTTTAGTGTGTAATTGTGGTATTTTCCTGAATGTTGTAAATGCAAATTATTAACATTTTCTTTATGAAGCAGCACAGATTCCAGGCTGTAGTAGTTGGCAATTCATTGTGCTCAGCAAAGCCAAGTATGACATTTCTGTGCCCTGGAGTGAAAATTCTGAAGTGATCTGAGTGGAGTTGTGAGCAAGAGAAAATCATGAAGTATCTTGCTTTTTGTCTCAGTGAGCTTCTGACCTCAAAACCAGCTCCAACAAAAGCACTTCAACAGTGCTCTTCAACAAGTCACTTCAGGAGAGACTATTTGGCTTTACAGACAGGCTCCTCCACAGGGTATTTTAAATTACATCATAATTCAATAAGGATCATAAAGATTCTGTAGTATAAATTCCTTTCCTGTGGAATATTCTGGAAATACTAACAGCCAGAAATATTTTTTTTCTGCTATTAGCATTGATACATTTTAAAAGAAAATTCTTTGTTGTCTAATACATTTATTTTCATTTTACCTAAATAAAGTTTATTTCATTCTGCATTTCATACTAAATTTCACTTTTGATCAAATCTGCTGTTTACAGTGAGATTATACCTATCTTGTTTACTTGAATAAGAACAATAGGGAAATCAGAGATAAATAACATATGGTGCCTTAAGATTTAAGGAGGAACTGGATGATCATCACTTTTGAAGATCAGGGCACTTTATGTATTTATATCCAAATATAGTACCTTAAATATTTGCCTTTGTTTTAGTAACTTCCTTTTATTCTTGGCATAGCTTTTATGACTATATATAGGATCAGTTTTACAATTTTACATACCTGAAGTAAGTGAGAGTTAATATTTGGGCATATTTTATCTTCCCTAATTTCAAGCAGGGAGAGACTAATTTAAGTTCATAGGACTTTTTCATGCTAAGAGATACCTTATAAGTTACACTGTTCTCTACGTGGCAAGGCTCTTAATGTGCTAGCAAAGAAAAAAATTTCAAGTGATGGGTCTACCTGAACGAGGAAAAAGGGAAGGAAAAGGAAAAGGAAAAGGAAAGGAAAAGCTGTTTTTGATGGCTAGCAAACTTCAGAGCAGGAGAACAAAAACAATTGTTGATAATGACATTCATATATTGCTGCTGTTATTTTACTGACAAGTGACATGGTTACTAACCACAACTAGTCCCTGTATTGGGATGGTGAACATGGTGGTGCTGGGTTCACAGCTGGACTCATGAACCTTAGTGATTCTATGTTTTCCTTGAATCCTTCTACTTAGACAAACAAACCATGTTATTGAGTATCAGTTTGACAGAGTGTTTACACAAAGGCAACAGTGTGAGACTTCTTGTGCCATCCTCTTGTCCTCATTTGGCTTATGATTATTTTAGACGTCCTCATACCTGGGGTTAAAGGCCCAACATGTTTCTCCTGTGTTTTATGTGTGGTTGCACATTAGCTACAAATTGCTTTGTCATGTGCAACATGTCTGTCTGAAAAATATTCCAACCCCATAGGAATTGGAATAAAGCAGAGGAGGTATCTCATTAGGTTGTCTCTGTCATGCTTTAAAGACAACTTTATGTCTTTATAGGAAGAGAACCATGGGAAAACCGATTCTTTAAAATCTCCTCTGCCTCTAAGCAGCCAGCTACAGAGCCTGATGTCCCATCTCCCAGAAAACTCAGAGTCCTCTGCAGCTGGAAAACAAGCAGGCTAAATGAGAGCATATGATGTTGTTTTGCATCCTGGCAGAGAGATGGCTATCATCCTAATTTTCCTCAGGGAGAAATTTAGTACGTGAACCAGGGATAGAATACTCAAAAATGTCTACAAATGAAATAGCAGAGTTGAGGATGTTTACTCTTAACTGGTTTACATGGAAGTAACAATGATCTGAAACTGAAAAACTGAACTAAAATCTGCTCTGAATATCCAGTAGCATAGTCTGCTCATCTCCAATTCTGTTCTGCAAAGAAAGCAAACAACTGGCATCTGGAGATGGGGAATCTAAACACAGCAAGCCTACAGACTTCTGGGTCAGAGAAGAGGACGGTTGATCCAGTTTATTGGACACTTAAAATTTACATGCAGAATATCTAATAATTTGACTACTTCATTCCAAGTGCCATTTGTATTTGAAAGTAAAACTCTTATGAAGCAGAACTAGAGGAGACAGAAGGGAAAAAGCAGAAGGGAGAGCAGAGAGAATTGTGTGAACAGCAAATATGGATATGCTTTAGTGAAGAGGAAAACCCGGAGAGGGTGGGAGAAGGCAAACTTGTGCCATTTGCACATGATGCAAATGGCTCAGACTGGTGCTTTGGAAGTAATTTCTATTTGTTGGCAGTCATGTTTAAGTCCACTTTGCAGAAACAAAATTATAAATTCTCTCTGTTAGAGAATCCCGCTCCAGTCGCACTGCAGCTTGCTTCCCACTGAAACGTGTTTCCCATGTTTGGATTTGTCTTCATTTGTACGTTCAATAATGAGGGCTTGGGCTGTGCTGTGCTGATAGCAAAACCATTCACCTGGGCTGCTCCTGACCTTGAGTTTGTCCCCAAATACTTTTATTTATTCCCTTCATGTGTCCTTGGCTATGTGGCTTTTTGCACTTTTTAGAGGAAGCTGTGCAACCACCTGCTCTTATTGGCAGGCTGAATTGGCAAAATGTTTCTCATAGGCCTGAGGCTGACTTACAGGGAAGAAAACAACAGAACACAAGCATATTGTGCCGTTCACCACCCCTGAGCAATGAAGCACAGCATCGGAAGCTTTTGTAAGGCAGGTGGCATGCCAAAGTCCACCAGGGGCCATGCCAACCCAGGGAGTTTTGAATGGCTAAAGAAAGCATGTATGATCACTTTTGCTGTTCTTCTGGTAAGCTATTACCATAGTGTTTAGATGTCACGAGCCTGCAAAAGTAGAAGCGTATCCAGTTAATCAAGCTGAACTGCCTTTTAAATTGATTTATCTCTTCTTGTTCCCCTATCAGGTGTAAGTAGTTTGTGGTTTGCCTGGGGCCCTCAGCAGCAAGGAGAGGAGCAGCATGGCAGCTCCGCTGCTGGCCAGCAGTTGTGGGGTACTCACTCCTCAGATCCTAGAAACAGAAGGTTCGGTTTGGTCCCTGTGCTGCCAGTCACGCTCCACTGGTCACTGCCACCAGAGAGCCCTGCACACCGAGCACCGCTGCCGCCCTGTGCTGGCTGACCCAGCTGCATCTGTCAGCCACATTTCCTGCAGCGGTTCAGCAGATATTGACACATAACCAGCAACAGTTCAGTGACTTTGACAGGTTCCTCCCACACTGCAGCACCTATGATTTGTATTAAAATGGCGTACTAAGTGCTTCAAATATTAAATAAGGGAGGTTCCCTCTCCCACGTTGTGTACCATCCAAAGCTGGAGGGATTGCTGCGCTCCTGCTACCTGTGGTCCATGGCAGATGAGGATAGAGTTCAGAGCTTCTGAATCCTAGATTAGCAAATTAACAAGATTATCCTTTCACTCTGAAAACAAGATTGAGAGAGATTTTGATAACACCCAAAACCTAGTTACATTAAATTGCCTGGAACTGTAAAACATTTACATTTTATGCTTAAGAAAAAAACCAACCTACCCACAACTCTGGTGGTAAAGTGTAAAAGTGCCACCTTGATCATACAGATACAGGCACATGTCAGTTGCAAGGCTGTTTGAAAGTTATGCTACTGACATGTCTTTTATTTTTAATAGCTCCTGTGACATTATGAATGCTTTCATAGTGAAAATGTTCCATGAAAGAGCAGATGTCCTAGTACTTAAATACATGCTGCTGCCATGCTGTCTGCTTAATGGCATTAGAAGCAGCAGTTTGTTCTGATCAACAGCTCTGCTAATATCCTAGATGCCATGGAGAGCCAGAACAGGTGGGTCTCCCATAAAATAGAGTTTTTATGGGCCAGGTTTTGTACAAAGTACTGGGTGTATGCAGTTCCGCAGAGCAACTTCCGGCATTGGGTGCGTAGGTTCTCTCCCCATCTGTATTATAAACCCTTTTCTGACATTTATGGTATGTCTGTATGAAGAATTGTGTTACACCCAAGCAATATAGCTGTAGTCAGGCCAAAGTAATGAGTTGTCTAAGGGAAAGAAGAAGTCGCAGATGAGTCTTAAATTTAAAATATGTCTTTGGCACAGAAGTCTATAAATCCAAAGGTGCCTTCGGCTGATCTCTCACAAAAATCCAGCGACACTCTCCTAGATTCTCTTGCAGCAGAGGCGGACCTCTTCTATTCCTTCCTCTTCACACCTTTTCTAACACACCAATTCCCTTCTTCTTTACAATATTGCGACCTGCAGCCTCTGTGGTTTTTGGGGTCTTTTGAGGATGAGGAAACAGAGTGCCCCTCTGTGACCAGGTTCTTGCAGATGTAACAACATTGCAGTAGATACAGCCTGTGCATGTCTGTGAGTGGTGTGAGGATGCTCACAGGCCAGGTTGGATGGGGCCTTGAGCAACCTCATACAGTGGGTGGCATCTCTACTCACAGCAGGGGAGTTGGAACTAGGTAATCTTTAAGATCCCTCCCAACCCAAGCCATTCTATGATATTATGATAGGGCCTGGCCTGCATTGGGCTCCTTCCCACACACTTTGGTCAAATCATGGCAGCACTTCCGTGCAGTGACAGAGGTGTCAGGGCACCCAGACTTCTCCTCTCACTGCAGAACATGATGGATGGTCACTGTTAGCATCACACAGCAGCATACCCTCCTGTGCATGTGGGGGACTCATATACCCACCAAGAAACTGCTTATATACCCTCTATGGAGGTAAAACCTATGTCCAGCCATGTCCCCTCTCACAGGGCTGGATGTGCCCTCTGCATTTGGTGGGAGTTATGAGGGTTTCATCATGTCAGCTTTAAATTCAGTACGTATCACGGAAGGAGCTTTGTCCATGTGTCCCTTCAGTGTCCCCCTTAAAAGGCTTCCATTGTTCTGAGTTGGTGTCAGAGTGCTTCATCTCAGCTCCAGACACCAGTTTCTGAGTACAATGGTGGCCGTGCCCAGAAGCTTCTAGGACTGCCTAGCATGGCTTCGAGGAGCGAGGGGAGAAAAGATCACCTAATTATAGATGTGTTTGCTTGAAACTTGTGTATTAAGAATATGAGCAGTGGGAAAACTACCATTAACATGCTTGCAGAACAGGATCTGTGTCCTCCCATCAGTATTTGTCACAATGAGAAAGAATATCCAGGTTATCCAGTAAAGTAATAATAACAACAACAGCAACAACAACAACAGCAAAAATAAAATAATACATCTTAGCCCAATTCCATGGGACTTTATTGCTTTATCATTTAGTTTATTAGTATGATTTGCATTTCCAGCAAAACTCAGGCAGGCCATAATAATGAGGGAAAGCAGAGCTGTACTGGTGGCAAATGGCCAACTCCCAGTGTTACCCTATTCCCAAAGCAAGGAACTTCCACTTTTTAGTTGTTTAAATACACATTTTTATTGTATTATTCCATTAATTTTTCCTGAAGTTTATAATTGTATGAAATCCACTGTAGATTGAAATCAGAAATACGCAGTATCTAGACTGTCTTAGGAATGTCCATGCTCCAGGAAGGGATTTTATAGATTTAGAAATCAGCACATTGCTGCACGCGTTGCACGGTCTGGCTGCAGCAGAGCAGCTGTGGAACATCAGCCTTCCCCTCGGGCTGTTTCACGCATCTGCCACTGCCTGTTGGCCAACAGCAAGAGAAAATGTCACTTGTGTGCTGTGCTGCAGCCCATGCCTTAGTCAGGGCCAAAGTGCAAACCTCACAGCCTGGGTCAGGAGCAGGCAGTGTATGCCTTTGCTTTCCTTACCCTGTAAGGCTGGAGGCCCTGACTGGGCCTCACTGGGTCTGTCTTCCTGGGACCCTGCTTCCACTCCTTCACAGGAGCACAGCTGTGTTTCTCCAGGTCTGGGATTGAGAAGGTCCTCTTGCCACTGCAGTGCTCTGTATCTGAACTGTGTCTGCGCTGGAGAATTGAAAAAGTTTTTTTTATTTCCCCCAGAGGGCATTTTAGCTTTGAAAACTTGACTTTACAGAGAAAAGAGTATGAAGAGTCTGCTACTGTAGCCAAGTCTTCGTGCCAAATTTTGTGATATAGCATACGTACCTTCAAAGTCTCGCCTTATTTTTCCTCATTATAGAATTATTGGTGTGGGGAGGCTTTGATTCTGCATGACTGGATAAACTGTTGGCATTAAATTTCTTTCCTTCTTTTCCAAACTACTGTTATACATGGAGTTGACACTGAATCTTAAATTACCCTACATACTCATCTGACAATTTTGTATTGTGTTTTGGCCTAAACATGCCTTAATGTCACTCTTTTTTTTTTGCTCTCATTTCACTTGTTAAATTCTTTTGCCTGGAAAATGCCACATGAATGTGGATGGGGAGAAATACCTCAGTTATTTGAAAGGTAAAAGTGGTTTGAAATGGGAGATTTTTAGAGCTGAACACACATGCCAGGACCAGTGTTCAGTGGGAATTTAATAAGATACTATTTTTAACTATCAAATTGAAATTAGTTAATATATATTTCTGAAAATACTAGCACTTGGATATACTATCAGATTTCCCAATAAAGATTGTCTAGCAACTGAGGTTAACAAGCAACACTGTAGGATTATTACAAATAAGCAGAACCCTAAAAATATATTTTACCAGCTTAACTTTGAAAGATTTGCATCTTCCTGGGTATTTTAGAAAAATGAAACATCAGCGGGCCTAAGAGTTCCATGAACTTAAAAAAATCTTACAGCCACTTTGGTTCAGACCATTTTAATTGAATATTTAGACTATGTTTATTTGATTTGCTGTTTGCTTATTGAATGCTCATTTATAGTGCACCCCTTCCATAAGGTTTTTTTCTCCTCAAAAGCAACAAAATACACTAGTGACATGTATGATAGGATTAGAACAGGGTTAATGATCCTGAGTTTTTATCATTGTCTTTTGCTTAATTTCTGTTGCCTCTGCAAAAATCTGCAATTTTTTCTATGAGGCTAAGTGTAGCATCACTGGTGGAGATAATGGTGGAAACAATACAATCCCACTTAGCAGTTAATCAAGCAGAAGACTGGTTTAGGAAGAAAAACAATTATCAGTGTTCAAAGACAGAAGAGTAATAAAAGTAATGGTGATCTGTCTACCTTAGAGCTGCAGTCCTTCTTGAACTGAAGCCAGGAGAAGTAGTAAACCATTGATACATATTTTTCCAGCAAATAAATACTTGACTTTATTTGTAGGTGAGCTTTCAGTTTTCTAATGAAGCTGAATGACCAAGAAAAAGACTATTATATCTCTTTTAAATCTGCAATAATGCCAGAACATAAGAGTGCTATTCCTTAAAGCATTTTCTAAAAGTAGTGCATGAATGAATACTGTACAGGGATCACAGATTTGGAACAGAACTGGGGCTGTTTATTGTAATCATAAAACCCGCTTTCCTGTGTCCTAAACAGTTTTTTAAAATCGGGGAAGATATCAGATTACTTATAATTACAGAAAAACCCCAACCAAACAAAAACCCTAAAACCTAACCAAACAAAAAAAACCCCTTACTTGTTCTGGTTGCTTTCTTCAGCTGGCCAAAAAATGAATTTTTATTCTTAATATATTACCTAAGTTGCATTAGCATAGATGCTGTAAAATTGTATTTTAGCCAAAATGAAAGAATTATCTTTGAATATCTTCAAGTAAAACATTGCTTAAATGGTAGATGCATCCAGAAAAATATTCTACTGGAGAAAATAGTACTGGATCTTGGGTGAAAAAATTAAAAACAATTGAATGGAATTAAGTAATTAATTGCCTCTACTTCCTTCAGTATATCAATTAGCACCCCTAATGTCTGAATGATTAGCCTGTATTTTACAGTCAAAATGCATGGCACAAGAGATGAAATAAGGATATCTTAGCAAATGTAATTATACTTTCACTGTATTGCACTTGGCTTTATTGTACTAAAAAAAGCACATTCCTTCTCCTTTCCAGCCTAAAGGAAATCAGTGCCTTGCGATCTAAATGTCCATTTTCAGTAAGAGATCTTAACAAGTCTACCTCTTTTCAACTGGTGGTAGGGTTTAGACATTCTTATTCTTTATTGCATACATGCCTATTACTGTAATTCTTAATTTAGTTTGAGGTCTAAGTCAGCAGGAAATTCCCAGCACTAACAGGTGCTGCTCAGAGTCTCAGAATTCTCAGAAGCACAGTTTAAGTGAGAAAACCCAACATACCATTCCTTAAAAAAACTTAATGCTGGAAAATATAAGATCAAATCATTTCAATTTAATGCTGCATATATAAAACTTAAGTTAATGTTAGTTTAAGGCAGGCTGATTTTGAGTTTTCTGGTTGAAGACTAATGTAATGTTCATAACAGAGCATTTATTTTGCAACTGAAAACATTCCTAACTGAGATTTTGGAAAATATGAGCATCTTCTAATGATTTTACGTTGGTCAGAGAGCGGGCTACTCTATCACTTTTCCTGTATGAAGCTATCTGCATTGGTGAGTTAGTTGTTTCTTAACGAATCTGCCATTTTTAGAACTTTTTTTGAGAACATTTTTAAGAGAAAGAAATGTAGACTTACATTGAAAGTCTGTCTTCAATCTTTGGTCCATTGTATTTACTGGAACTGGTAGCTGTTAAACTTCTGCCTTTGCCTCTCTTCCTGTGTACTGTCAAACTGCTGCAGGGCACTTAACAGTTTTCTATGATCACTTTATATGTGTAAAACTGTCTTTCACTTTTTGTAAAGTGACAAATCTTATCCTGTAGGCAAACAGAATGTTGACCTCACACAACCGTGTCATTAGAAATGCTGTGTTTGTACTCAGACTAATTTTGTTCATTCTGTATATAGATACAAGGTCTGTCTTGTGTTTCTTTACTATGGGACATCCCATCTGGAAAATAATGGTATGTATTGTAGAAAATAAAAAAAAGNNAAAAAAGAGGACAGGTTATATTTAAGTGTGATTGAATCAAGCTCATTTTATCACTGCTGTGTTTACTTTATTCGTTTGTAACTGAAATCTGAAATCTACACAAAAATATCTGGGTGTGGGAGAGAGAAACAGCAAAGTATTTCTGTGAGTTTTTACTCCCCAAACAGCATAAGGTATTAATTTTAACTTAGGTTTCTGTTATGTAAATTGCCATCAATGGAAATGGGAAACTTAGAAGACAACTGTAAGACTGTTCCATGTAATTTTTAACTGCAGCGTGACTTTTCCACTCTTTTAATATTTTTATCAGAAAAGTTTAATAACTAGTGGTGAATGTTGAAGCAGAGTATTCATAAAAGATGGATTTTACAATTAAGTTGGCTATATAGCAGCCTTCTTCAAAAAGATACTGTTCTTTAAAAATGGCCAGCTTCAATATAGATGAAAATGTTTCTTAAAAAACAAAACACAAGAGAAACCAAAAGCAAACAAAAAACAACAAAAAAGAGTATTTGCACAGTATTTTTTTTGTTTCAAATACCTAGTGAATAAATGCCACTCTCTCTCTGTATATATATAATACTTTGTTTAAAATTTATGTAATTTAGACAGCAAAGATCACATGAACTGAAACTCCATCTTTTATTATTCAGTAGTAAGTAAAGAAAA